>CM024244.1:53265811-53333902 GCA_013421045.1 Propylea japonica
TAGAAAATCCTTCCTTCAGCCATAACTCTGACCACCATCTTATAGAAACAAGATTACCCATCCATTGTTTTATTGATTTTTACACAAAACGTTGAAAATTTGTGGTTTAACCCAGGACACTTTCCTTATTCGGATCGAAGAGTAACGAAGATTTTCTGCAAGAAAACACTGCTATATGCATCAATCACATAAGATATGTAAAGTGGTTAGAAAAGCTAATGAAAAGCAAAGCACAAGGTTTTTTTCATTTTCTGTATGTTCTGTTTTGGAACACTAGAGATGGACGTTAAATTGAGCGTTTTGCAGCTTTTTATGCCTTTTTATTTCTATGACACAAATAAATCTATTGCTGTTGTACATTATACACTTGTCAGATTATTATGACATTTTGAATGAGGTTTGCCAACCGACATATATCTATAAGACCTTGAGCTCGATCGAAATGAGAGAACAATATTATTTTGATTACTTCCAGTCCCTTAAAATATAAACCAATTTTGAATCAATGCCAAATATATAAATTTCATGATTATGATTGACCTAATACACTGCGAAAAAAAATTAACGCACATTATGGAAATCTCAAATTTATTCTACAATTGAAGGTGTTCTCAATGATCATTATTTTTATCAGAATTATGCATGCATATGTTATCCACTTTCAACGTTTCTTTTCAATACAGATGTTTTTTCCCAGCAGGAATAAAAAAAGATTAGATTATCAGATTTTGAATGTATTGGCTCCATTCTGAAATCAGTTGTTCTCGATCAATTCTAGTGATCAATAGTTTTTTTTCGTTTGATTTTCTACACACTCGATCGCTATACAACCGCGAAACAACGCAATTTGACCCAAGAGGAATGTGCCCAAGCGGTAGTTTTGCGAGCAGAAGGTGTACATACACAAGAATTGCAGAAAGGTTTGGAGTTTCCCATACAAGTGTGTCCAGAATGTTGCAGCGATTCAGGGAGACAGGTATGAATGTCCGAAGACCAGGACAGGGTAGACCACGGGTAACAACTGCCATTCAAGAACGTCACTTGAGAGTTTCTTCGTTGAGACAACGGTTTGCAACCGCTCGCCTCCTTCAAAATCAGCTTGAGCAAACTCATGGGGTGAAAATTAGCACTCAGACAATAAGAAATCGCCTCAGAGAATATGATTTAAGGCCTCGTGTCGCGGCAAGAGGCCCAACTCTTACCCCAGCCCATCAAAGGGCTGAGAGACTGATTGGGAAAGAGTTCTCTTCACAGATGAGTATAGATTCTGCCTCTACCATTGTGATCGAAGTTCCCTTGTATACAGACGTCCACATAAAAGATATGCTCAGTGCAATTTCCTGAATACTACTGGTTTCGGGGGAGGATCGATTATGGTATGGAGTGGAATATCTTTGACTGCTCGCACAGACCTAGTAGTCGTTGAAGATGGATGTTTGAATGCTGATAGGTATATAAGGAACATTCTTGAAGAGCATGTAGTGTCATTTGCCCCATACATTCGTGAAAAAAGTCATTTTTTATGGACGATAAATGCCAGACCCCATCGTGGCGCCATCGTTCAGGAGTACCTTGAAGAGGTTGAAGTCTCTCGAATGGAATGGCCAGCAAGAAAGTCCGGATCTCCATCCGATTGAGTAGGTTTGGGACAACCTCAATCGAAAGCTGAGAAGTTCAGAAAATCATCCAGCTGCTATCTTAATGACTTAGGAATCAACTCAGAGAATCTGGGAAGGATTAGATCAGAACATTTTAAGATCACTCATTTTGAGTATGAACCGTCCTTGTCGAGGTGTAATTAATGCAAGGGAGAAAATACCAAGTATTAAATCACTTATCAGATTTCCAGTATTTTGAAAATTGTTTATTTCTCTCTTCCACAATAGGATTCGGTGAAATCCTGAATTTTTCTTTCCATTTAACGTGTCTTGTTTCGTTCAAAACCTTTCCGAGAGAACATAAAAAATAAGTTTTAGAGTCAATGTAGATTTAACTTCCATTAAAATTGAGATTTTCAAAATTTGCGTTAATTTTTTTGCGCAGTGTATGTATATAGTAACAAAAACTGAAAATATCGAAAAGCCATATCCACAAAGTTACAACGCTGGTGTTCTCATTGCATTTTTCATTCGTGCTACAATTTTTGCGCCTTGAAAATGCTAGAAAAAATTTATTATCATCACTGTAGTTTTATAAATTGAAAATTGAACATATTTTTTCATAAATTCTTACCTGAACGATATCAAGCCCCAATTTTCAGTCGCAGGCTGTGCCAAATTTGGTATCGCCAAAAGATCCAGTTTAGGTAGAGGATAGTTGATGCCAAAATACTTCTCCAAATAATCAATAATTGCTGCAGCAGATTTTAGAGCAAAATCCCCCTTAGATAAATCAGTCTGTGGTCCCCATATTTTTACGATGGAATTGGGACATGTTGAATTGCATTTTAGGGGTACGAAGTCACTCACTGTAAAAGCTAAAGAGCATGTTGACATTGGTGGTGTGGTCTCGAAGTGGTCCCATACCCATTCTGGATTGTCATCTCTTAGCAAAAAAAATGTTAAACTGTTTGGTTTGTATTGACTCACAAATAATGTGTTTCACCACATTTTACGAATTGAATGTTAATGATAATAATTGCAATCAATTTAATGAAATCCAATTCATAGAATAGAATATATACAGAGCGATCCAGAATTTGACTGAGAAATTCAAACGAAGCATCTACGTCAAAAATAAGCCCATATAGAGATAGAGAAAAAAAAAGTTTTTCAAATATTTTTCACACTGTTTGACATATTTCCTTGAAATTTTGGATATGATTTTCAATCAGCAAGGAGCACTTTTTGCAGAATATTATTTCTTATTTTACCAATGACGTCCGTACTGCATCGAGACTGAGTATTTTCAAAAAAAACAATGACATGCCATGGTTTTTTCCAACCGTAAAATTTCTGTAAAATTTCTTATTGAGTTTGGATAAATCCTGCGTTTTCGAGGTACGAAGCACAGTTTCCGATTAAACAAAGAGACACATTCTAATGCATGAAGAAGTTGCTAAAACTAGATATATTTCTAAAAATAAGAACATCTTCGTAAACGAAACGTGTTATGAAAAAAATTGCGTTGACAGCCATGTTCAAATATGAATTGAAAGCATGTTCGAAGTACGAAACATTGTGCTGAATAAATCATTCACACCGTATCTAGGGATGGAAGCATTTCTCGGCATCTGTTTATATGACAATATACAGCTTATTCTTGACGAAGAATATGTGGTTGGAATTTCTTGGGTCAGCCTGTATACATAACTATAGATCAAAATAAAAATGAAAAAGATTAAATTTTTAAAAAGATTTTGAATAAGATAAGATCGATTTTTGATTGAATTGAATGAAACCGTAGTAGATACAGGGTGCGGCAGCATAACTTCCTTTTTTTAAAACTTAATAAAACGCATTGTATGAATCAGAAAATTTTTATTCTTTTTTTAATATAGGCACATACATAAAGTTTTGTTTTACCACCCAGTTTGAAGATAAAATCAGGTAGGTGACGTCCGATTCTCCATACACTGAGTAAACCGATTTCTGGCGTTTGTCATGACTCTAGCCAGTATAGCAGCGTTATGTTGGCAATTTCTGCCTGGATGTTGTTCTTCAAATCTTGTAGGGTCCTTGGACGGTTCACATAAACACGAGATCTCAAAAAACCTCATAGAAAAAAGTCACAAGGGGTCAAGTCGGGACAGAGGGCCGGCCACTCCAAATCACCCCTAATTGAGAGAAGGCGCTCTGGCAAGCACCTAAAGTCACAGTGAGGTGTGCAATTTCCTCAAGTGAAATTATTGGTCCCTGGTGAACCGTCCGAGAACCTTACAAGATTTGAAGAACAACTCAGTTACTCAGCGTATGGAGAATGGGGGACGTCACCTACCTGATTTTATCTTCAAAACTGGCTAAAACTTTATGTATGTACCTATATTATAAATAACGAATACAAATTTTCTGATTCATACAATGCGTATTATTAAATTTTCAAAAAAGGAAGTTATGCTGCAGCAGTATTTGGACGATGCTATTTTTCAAACATAAATTTCATAGTTAGACCTGCCAATTCAGAAAGAAATTTCGTGAATAACTACTCAAAAGCTTAATAATTTTATTTCGTTTTATAATTATTGAAGTAACTTAAGAAGAACCAAAGTAGATCCAAATAAAAAAAGATTAAATTTCATACAAAACTGATTAATGAAATTTTCCTTATTCTTATTTTGTACCTACATAGTTTCTGTAACTTTCAGAGGTGTATTGGCTAAAGTTGTCATATTTCTCCCCTAGCAATGCTGACATCAAAGGTTGCCTTAAACTGGGGTTCATCAAAACAAGGAAATAGTCTTCTCGCATATATGGCTCGAAATCCGTTGTTATGAGCCATCTGAATGATTATAAAACAGAATCGTTAATAATGAGACATAATACGAAAGTTCTACTTAAATCTTGAGAATTAAACCGAAACCGAAAATATGTTGACTTTCTGAAAGTAAAATGTCAGTTTCATTACATTATTCATGTTGTCGAAATTGATTTAACTGATCTGTGATCAAGACCTACATTTGAGATAACGTTCTGGTATAAAACTATACAAAACTCATGTCATTGTGAAAACTCAACGTTTTTTGAATATTGGTATCAAAAATCTTGAAAAAGAAGCTTAACAGATAGGCGGCGTGCTTTGAATGAATACCATGGGGTTTTATGTGGTAAAGGTTCCATAATTTCGATAGAAGAAAAACAGAAACGTACAAAATTAAAGGAAGCTTTTTCTATGTCAATTACCATAAATCCCATCAGTCCACCCTTAATTTATTTCAAAACGATCTGGGCTCCAATAATGAGATCCGGCTTCGAAAATGATCTGATGAATTGATCAAAGACATCAATAAATGTTTTTTGTACAACTGCCATTAGAAGTGACACTACCAATTACAGCATACAATGTTTAAATTGATTGTTTACCTAGAAGCGTGTTAAAAATATTTTCAACATTAGTGTTAGTAATCATAACGTTTGCAATGTTTTCCATTCACAACCTTTTGATTATTTGGATATTAAAATGCATTTTCCGTCGACCTCGAAATGAAAGGTGGTTTTAATGTGTACTAAATTGAGCATTAATGACCCATTTTAATGCACAATTTTTTAGCCATTTCAATGTGCAATGCTCATGGCAACCGTACACAAACTATTCAGAAGCACTACGAGAAATGTCAAAACTTTACTGGAACATAGAAACATAGAAATTCAATTCAATGTCGAATGTATATATTGTGCAAAATGAGAATGTATTTCAATCAAGAATTTATACACTATTGATGTTGAGATTGTCGGAAAAATTTTGTAATCAACACGGTTATTAATCTAGCGACTAATGGTCTCGATTATTAACGCGTTCGCTCAGCTCACGCATTAAGATATCTTGAACATTAATCGCTGTCTTTAATAACCTAGTTGATCAAATAACTTTTTTAAGTTTATTGCAAATTCGCCGATTTTATTATCAAAATAGGGCAGTTGTATGAAAAACATTGTATGGTATTTGTGTTGAAAGTGATTTTATTTTGTTCGTGAAATTGTTCAATTCACTCCGCTCATTTCACAAACTTTTTCACTCACAAAATAAAACGTAACTTTTAACATTCATATCATGAATAGCATTTCTGAGAACTGTCAAATATGATAAACATTTTCATTCCTAAAAGTTACAAGTTTTTGAGCGTTTTCCTGACAACGGCTGGCGAACGCTTGCCGATACGTTGAATACAAGCAGAAAAATGATGGAAATGACATTAACAACAGACTTGTCTTCTATATTACTTAATTGATAGAAAATAGATAAACTCGTGATTGAAGAGTTTTGAATACAAACTTTTCAACATATAATCAAGAAATGTCATCCTGAAATCTGAGTGACATTGAAATATTTCCGCGCATTTCTATTCCAAAATTCTGCAATGACAGAATTTGCCTCAAAAAACTTCTGCAGAACATGCAACTAATGAATTGAACTGAAAATCTGCAATGAGATTTTCAACATAGAAACAGGTTTGTAATTAGATTTAATGACTCATAACTCGAAAATTATCATATCGAACAATTATTTAATCAAGAGCGTTATATGTGTAAAATCTTGAATTAATTATCATAATTAAAAAAACTAGCCTGGATTCTCCTTCTGTCGTATTGTAGGAAGTTCTGTATAGTCCAATTAAATTATCGGATATTTTCCCAGAAAAGTTGATATCAATAGAGTAATTATTGTTAACTTGCATGCTGTCCTTCAATTTTATTTTAAGTTTTCCATTTTCCTTATCTTTTTGTATTTCATCCACATCTATCCTGATACCTTCCGAAATTAACGTGTTTTCCATATACTTAGCATGCTGTACAGTTGTTCCATAAGATATTCCGCTCTGTTCAGTTTCATTTCTCGATTCTGATGAGGTGTTGATGGTATCATTTACTTCATTCATTTCTTGTTCAGGCAAAGAGATGGTTGCTTCGTTTGGTATCTTCCCAACGATTATTTGGTCTGTTACATTTACATTATACCAATTTAATATGATTGTATCTGTTCGTTTTTCACATTGAACTCTTATTTGTACAGTCCCAGTATAAGAGAAATTATTTGGGCTATATGGATCTAATATTGGATGTACCCTCAATTTATAGTTAATCGGTCTTAAGCTGGTTGGTAATCTTATGTCTCTTTCAACTTTGTTCTCCAGTTCTTCCTTGAGTATTTCTTCGATATCATTGTCTTCTTCTTGTATCTGAAGGAATATAATTGTTTAATAATAGCAGAGAAGGTAACGAAGATTGTAATCAGGCTTAAACAAACATATTATTATTCGTAATTAAAGGTAAGCGCAGTCAAGTGAATGATGATCTCATTGTTGTTATATTTTGCCAGAAACATTGGACATCGTATTCGATTATTTGTTAAACGAAATTCGATCAATTAAGAAGAAGTTTATTATGGATTCTGAAAGCTTTTTATGTTTTTTAATTTAGAAAATTCTATTTCATTCACTTTCATGAAATTCAACATCTTCTAATGAAATAAACTTCCGAAGAGAACATTTCCAATTTCGATCCAAAACTTAAGGAAAGTTCGATACCAATAATTAGGTCAGCTAACTTGAATAATTGAAGACATTTCTTCAGCATACATTCGATCAATAAACCAAGAATCATGAACCTGGTTGCAGACAATTTGACATATGGGATACTTTCAGTACTCGAATTCGAATGGTTTTCCATAATTTTTGTCATAAAAATCTTTGAATAATAAGAGTCATAAAAAACTTCAAATGAAAAATAAGGTATATTTCCTAACGATAAAAATGAATAACATTGTGAAATTTTCAAGGAAACTTGAACAATACTAGCAGGTACGTCTAGTATTAGTCAGTGAAGTTTATTTTCCGATAATTAATTATTCAAGTCTCGTATTTATGCATTTTGACCACATTTGGAAAGTACTTATCGCACTTCTAACAACAGTTCATATTGAGAACAATGGCTAATCACCGTTTAAAAATACTAAACCTAATGAAAACTATTTCCATTATTTATAAATAAAAGCAGCGTAACGTGAATTTCCTGGGTATTAGTAATAAGAAATAACGATCATACCTCTGTATTATAATAATTATGACATGATTAAATGGATGACATTTTAGTTGGAAAAATACCACAAATTTCATCAATCAATTCAAAAATCAAAATCCATGATATTAACGTACTGCTACTTTCCTCTCATTGAAGTAGTATTTTTATTTATACAGTGTGTTTGGCCATGACATAGCGATAATTTAAGGACATCAAATATATACTCCGTTCACGAAAGGTTAAGCACATAGTAGGCGTTTCTTTATTTATCTGAAGTTGGCAGTATTTGCTGTCATAACGTAAAATAAATTCAATGTTGCCGAATGTACCCGGCCTCGTCCGACGAGCTTGCGAGTTATCAGACAACTCTATGCATTATTGACAACATTGCGTATCAATCTGACAAGAAAATAAACATCATAACCTAAAATTTTAATATACACAGTGGAATATGTCAAATTATCATGGCCAACCGACGGCTCAATCTTTCGTGAACGGACTATACCTAATATTATCGACAAAAACACCCATATTAGAGAGTTTTCTCCCTTAGTTTTGGAGTAGTCCCCATTTTAAATTTACTTTTTTATTTTCGTTGAACCTTTCAAATAATATCGTTTTCTTTGGACATAAAGGTCCTACAGATGAGAAAAAAATGTTTATTGAAATATGATACTGCAACCTTTCATTTAAGTAGAACCATATCACAACATTCAACTTGATAATGGCATAAAAAATTCCTTTAAAAAAATTCTGTTCGAAAATGTACTGATTTCCTTAGTAAATCAGCAATAGTACAAGAACTAGCACATTAAAGTATCTTTTTTTCAATGATTCAACACGCAAGGATATTAGCTGCAAAACAACACCTACATCATTTCTGTAAGTTACATAATTTGGGAGTTATTGCTGTTCGAACATGACCAATACGCGAGCGCCCCAAACTTTTTTTTGTTGCTACAGGTCGTCATGAGGGCCATTTTCAGCAATTTTTTGATCATTAAAAATGACAGAAAGTGCAGTACTGAGTTTCATTTGATTTTATCAACGAACAGCAAATACTTTCTAATTATGTAACTTACAGAAATTATGTTGGTATCGTTTTGTAGCTATATCCTTGTGTGTTAGCTCATTGAAAAAAAATTATACTTACAACTACAATGTGCTAGTTCTTGTAGTATTGGGGGATTACTTAGAAAATCAGTGCATTTTGTACTAAATTTTTTTAAAAAAAAATTTTTGTTGAATGTTTTTATATGTTCCACTTGTTCAATAACACTTCAATAAAAGGTGGTAGTATCATCTTTCAAATAACAGTTTTCTCACATCTGTGGGACCTTTATGTCCAAAGAAATCGAAATAATTTGGAAGGGTTAACTAAAATAAAACGGAAATTTAAAATGAGGGCCACTCCAAAACTGAGGGGGTAAACTCCTCAATGTGGATATTTTTGTCGATAAATTAACTTCAATATTAAATATCATAGACCTGGAAATGTTATTGTCACTTTGACATCGATAAAAAAGGTGCATCCTTTTTTATCGGATAAAAACTTCTCTTCCTCAATATGTCAATTAGTCTGTCAGATTTTTGAATTTTGAACATATAGTGCTTTCATTTTGAATTATTGCTGTTGTTCATCCATATATTCTGTCGTTAATTTATCTTGCCAAAAAACACTCGAGCTTTTCTTTTATCAGATAAATTTCTCTTCAACTCAAAGTTTTGCCAATCACTAAATTTGCTCGAAAAACTGACATCAGATAAAATCGCTCCACCTTCGGTGTCGCGATTTTATCATGTCAGTTTTTCTCGTAAAATTAGTGATTAGCAAAACTGTTTCGTTGAAAAGAGAAATTTATCCGATAAAAAAAAAGCTCTTGTGTTTTTACTGTTGATAAATTAACTTCAATATTAAATATCATAGACCTGGAAATATATTGTCACTTTGACATCGATAAAAAAGGTGCATCCTTTTTTATCGGATAAAAACTTCTCTTCCTCAATATGTCAATTAGTCTGTCAGATTTTTGAATTTTGAACATATATAGTGCTTTCATTTTGAATCGGTGTGGTAATAATTAAACTTTGCTGATATAAGAACCCAAAAGATGAATCGTTTTGGTGAAGTTTCGACTGAGAAATTATTATTATATTCTGTCGTTAATTTATCTTGCCAAAAAACACTCGAGCTTTTCTTTTATCAGATAAATTTCTCTTCAACTCAAAGTTTTGCCAATCACTAAATTTGCTCGAAAAACTGACATCAGATAAAATCGCTCCACCTTCGGTGTCGCGATTTTATCATGTCAGTTTTTCTCGTAAAATTAGTGATTAGCAAAACTGTTTCGTTGCAAAGAGAAATTTATCCGATAAAAAAAAAGCTCTTGTGTTTTTACTGTTGATAAAATTAGGTATATTTGAAGCCCTCAAATTATCTCTAAGTCATGACCAAACACACTGTACAAACCTTTTAAAACTGGAAATTCTAATCACAAAACCTAACAATTATTGGAAATTTCATTATTATTGTTTTCATCATTCAGAAATTATAAAAAATATATTTCTGAATTCCATCTTCTCTAGAAATCAATGCTAAATAAAAACAAGCTCAATTATGTTTTTATTCATTCAAAGCAATTTATGACTTATGGTTATTATTATGCAAACAATAAATATGTAGATGTCCTCAATTATTCTCAACTTGGCAAATATTCAAAGCGTAGAAGATGTGAATTTCAACTTTAAGAAGACAAATAAACCTCTTTTATACAAATAAAGAGGCGAAGTACTTGAAGAAGCAGCCGAAATACTAAGACAATAGTTTTATTTGATTAAAGTTTGTCATGCTTCTGTGAAATTTGGCACAAGATTATTAATGAATGAAAGCGGAATACTACCATCTGTGTTTTCATTTTTCATCAACGGAAGATAGTAAATAATAGTGGTCAATGAAAATCGGAAAATTCTGAATAGGTGTAAACAGGTAGATTTTTAACTGAATTATGCCTTAAAGTACTGAACACTGGCGCACCTTAATTTTTTCGTTATTTCTTTCTTCATTATTTTTTTGCAACTTTCGTTATTTGTTGTATCATCAAAAACTGTTCAGTTCAGCCCCCCCAAAACAATATCCTGGCTGCGCCACTGGTACTGAAAATTCTTGTTTCTACTTCCTCAAACTCAGTAATACTCTGACAATATCGATTGAAATAAATTCTGGAAGGATATCGCATTTCTAAAAAACTTTATAGGTTTTCACTCCCAGTCTCTGAAAACAGAAAAAATTTAATTAAGATGAAGTACTCCTGCAAAAATATTTGCACTAATTTGTCAGGAGCAAATTGGTCTTGAAAACATTGTCAATTAGACTGCAAATGAAAAAACACACCATTCTGTTGATCTCACAAGTTTGTCTGAAGGAGGTGTCTGATATAGACACCGAAACGTTACATCGTCCCTTTCATTTATTTCCTTTTCCAGTTTCACATTGAGGAAACAATTTTTTCAAGACCAATTTGCTCCTGACAAATAAGTGCAAAGATTCTCGCAGGAGCACTTCATCTTAATTAAAATATTTTAACTTATTTCTGTTTTCAGAGACTGTGAGTGAAAACCTATAAGGTTTTTTAGAAATACTCTGTCAATGAATGAGTTTCAAAAGACACAGTAGGTATTGGATTCTTAATTGTGTTGTTAAAAATTTAATTAAAACTCTTCTGAATTGTTTTTTCTAAAGCGACCCCTACACAAAGATTGACCGCCAAAAATGATATTGATTCATATTTTTGGATTTGTTTGACACAGAAATTTACGAAGTATTTTTCCACTAATCAATGGAAACTAATTGCAGAAAAATCAATTTCACTTTGATTTCAACACAATTCAAGACTATACAAATTTTTTGGTATGGGGTAAAAGTCACCGCTTATTAAAATTAAATTTTAGTTCCTTCGAAACGAAAAAATACAATTTCAGGATTTCTCAACAAAAGAAGTTCTGCTATGCAGATGGAAAAATAAATTTTGATCATGGTTACGTAGCAGAGAAGAACTGGCAAAAAGTGAATAATAACGTTATAACTATACGTACTCATAAGATTTTCAAATTTTCAGGTTTTCTTCCACCTATTTAATATGAATTGCTTTTAATGAGTTAGATATAGTATTATTTGATTTATTCGCTGGAAAAGTCAGTAGTACCCTTCCATGGAGACATTCCAAAATTTCATATGGAACAACCTTGAATATAGATTTCAATAATAATTTTTTTTAATTCATTTAGTAACAATGGATGGAAATAAATGAATTAGAATAATTGGATAATTACCCACTTTCAGAATTTTTATAATGAAGTATCAGAGTATGACACTCAAAATGCCATATTTTGGTTTTATTTTTGGGGGTTCCCTATTATCTGTGGGGGTCACTTCGAAAAAAAATATTATTGTAGTTTTCTTTATATTCTCTATATTGTATCAGTCTATACCGCTTGAAATTCTCACTTTAATCTATAATCACCTTGTTTAGTGACCCGAAAAGGACAAAACCAATTATTGAAAAAAATTTTAATCTTTTAAAATATCAAAGTTTTCTGAATAATTTTTTGTGCAAATAAATGACCAGATTCGATCAGAATAGTTTGGGTATCACTCAGAATAAAATGTCAGCTTTATTACAAATGGATATACATATATTTTTTATACGTTCAATTTTCTTCACGAACGGTTTTGATTCAAGAACCACTAAGTCTTTTGGGAGGGAAATTTCGACAACTATTATCGCACTAGAAAAATAGACAAGAGCAATGATCGACATTTAAACCTTCGCACGCTTGGTAATGACCCAATTTAAAGAGACAACCAATCCGATCACCATTCTCATCACTGCTGCTTCACTCAAAAAAAAAATATTTCAACAACCCTAGTAGAAAATTTAAAGAACCAAAACCAAATCTGCTCACCTGTATAATCTTTCTGTTGGGCCCATAATAATACATAAAAACTATCACAAAAATCAACGTAAAAACAGCCAAGGCCACAAGGGCCAGAGCTTTCTTGGTGGTAACAAACCATCCCACAGCTTCGGTGTCCCCTTTCAAAAACTGCGTTGGGTTAGAGTTCATATAATTCGCGGAGTTCACCATGTTTAGAATCACCCGCTCGTCATTTAACCAACTCGGAAACCACTGTGACGGAAAAAATCACCTGAAGAAAGATCGGTAGGTATTCGCGGTAAATGAATTGATGATGGTTATTGGTCACATGGTACATCAGAATATGTAGAATCACTTGTGTGTTTACGTAACGAATTGGTTCCGCTGCTGTGGAACCGGCAGTTGTAAATAATCAGGATAATACGGTAGGCAGTTTTAAGAAGAGAATAGAGCTGATGATGTCGTTAATTGTTACTGCTGTTGCAGAACTACACGCTGCAGGCACTCCTCTGCGCTTTGGTTAAACTGTGCAGAATATGGCTGCTTTGATGAACTATAACCTACCGTGTTCGAAATTTTTCTCTTGGTAGCAGATGGAAAAAAACATTTTTTTTTGACCACTTCTTTGTTAAACCTACCATTTCTGAAATTTTTTGATTAAACTTGGTAGTGGATGGATAAAGGGCATTTTTTTTAATTCATTGGAAATTAATCAGTCTCTGTGCATCCGATCAGAACGTCTAATACCTCATCTTATAGGCAAATGAATTTTCTATAAATACCTTATTGATCACTTTTTCTACAACTACCGTTTTCGAAAGCACCCCGCACATTTTGTATGAGAATTGGCTCCCGGTGGATTTGGCTGAAAATTTGATATGATGTTCTACTAATCCTTCTGATCAAATGTCTCTACACTCACGACGCTGAAAAATGCATACTTCTAGGAGTTTTTAGCGATTTTTTGTATTCATTATGGCTTACGTATTATGATTATTGAAAGCAGATTCTGTCAATTCGAAATATTTTCAAACATTTCTGTGTGAACGGTAATACGTAGGCCATAATGGATACAAAAAATCGCTAAAAACTCCTAGAAGTGTGCATTTTTCAGCTTCGTGAGTGTAGAGACATTTGATCAGAAGGATTAGTAGAACATCATTTCAAATTTTCAGCCAAATCCACCGGGAGCCAATTCCCATAATACGTAAGCCATAATGGATAAAAAAATCACTAAAAACTCCTAGAAGTATGCATTTTTCAGCGTCGTGACTGTTTAGACATTTGATCAGAAGGATTAGTGGAACATCATATCAGCCAAATCCACCGGGAGCCAATTCCCATACAAAATGTGCGGGGTCCTTTTTCGAATTAACTTGGTAGCAGATGGTAAAAAACAGATTTTTTTCTTTTATATAAGATAAAGTGGTCTCTATTCATCCGATCAGAATTATTGATACCTCATCTTATAGGTAAATTTATTCTATATACGCCTTATCGACCATTTTTTTCCTTAACCTATCGGTTTCGAAATCTTTCAAGTAAACTTTATAGCAGATAAAAAAATAGTTATTCATTATACCAGGTAGAAAAGTATTAGATTTCAGCTTGAGGTTATGTAGTCTTCCGACGCGAAGCGGAGGAAGACGAGAAACCGAGAGCTAAAATCTAATATTTTTCCCGTGTATCGTGTATAATACACTATTTTTTTGTGACAGAAAAAACTACCATTTAATAGAGAAAAGAAATTTTTATGAAATTACTCTTTCCCTGGGAAAAAAGTGAGTACTTTTCTCCCGGCTACAGACACTCACTTTTTTGACAGGGAAAAAAGTAGTTCCGTAAAGAGTTATACATTTTTCATCTCTCGCTCAAAATAAATCGGTCTCTGTTCATCTCATAAGAATGATTGATACGTCATCTAATAGGTAAATTAATTCTCTATAAACGCCCTTTTGACCACTCTTTCCAATAACCTATCGTTTCCGAAATTTTGTGTATTAACTTGGTAGCAGATGGCAAATCAGAATGCTTGATACCTCATCTTATAGGCAAATTAATTTTCTACAAATACCTTATTGATCACTTTTTCCTATAACCTACCGTTTTCGAAATTTTTCGAATTAACTCGGTAACTGATGGAAAAAACATTTTTTCATGTTTCGTTGGAAATAAATCGGTCTCTGTTCATCCGAAGAGGATGACTGATACTTCATCTTATAGGTAAATTAATTCTCTACAAACGACCTATTGACTTCTTCTTTCTATAACCTACCGGTTTCGAAATTTGTGCAATTAACTTGGTAGCAGATGATAAAAACATTTTTTATCTTTCCTTCAAAATTAATCGGTCTCTGTTCATCTGATTAGGATGATTGATACCTCATCTTATAGGTAATCTAATTCTCTAAAAACGCCCTATTGGCCAATTCTTTCTATAACCTACCGGTTTCGAAATTTGTCGAATTAACTCGGTAGTAGATAGAAAAAACTTTTTTTCATAATTCGTTGGAAATTATGAATCTATTGGAAAAAAGTTCAGGGTTAATTTCTGGTTGAAAATTGAATTAGATTGAGTCTTTTTAAACCCGTTGCTTGGTTACAGCCCCCCGGAAATAGCGACCAATAAACTCTTTTAAATTTTTTCCCCGAATCCACAAAACTGACAAAGTTTGTGAAAATATTATCTGGGATATTCCTCTCCATTTGTTCATTTTTCCATGATTCGGCTATAATTCACAATCTGTCGACAGGAAAAACACTCAAGACTTTCAACTCCCAGAAAAGCATCTTTAGGTCCTCAGATTGCTTTTTTTCGTTGCCAAACAATTAATTTCATCTTTCTCATACTGGATCTTATGATTGGAGCTCAGCATGTTTTTTAAATCAACAGAAGATCGACTTATGGGTTTTTCGTTGATTGATATAAAATATACTTCCTTCATTCTTTTTTCATTAATTTAGAATATTTTCCCTGATAGTATTTTCACAGAATAAAATCAAAAATCAAGCATTGTTGAAGGTCATTAAAAAAATTTAGTGGAATTTTTCTATGCAAAATTAGAAAAGCTCTTTCAATATACATATATGTATATGAATAGTAACAAAAAAATTAAGGGGGTGATTCGTGGGAAAAAATTTTAAAAAGCCCTGAGCAGGAGCTTTTAAGCGCTCGTTCTGTTTTGGAGCAATAAGACTATAACCTCAGAATTCTATATGGGATTTGAGATTGATACCAAATATATAAATGCAGAACCTCAGCACAATCGAAATCATATTCTGAAAATTATTCAGAAAACTAAATATGTAAAAAATAAATAATTATAAAAATTAATTTTTATAGTTCTGATGATGTAATGACTTTATTTGTTACGAACAAATCAAACTATCCGAAATTGATTTTCCAATTGTAATATGTGAATATCGAAATTTTCCTGCGAAAAAAAGTATAGGGGTAGGCTTTTCTACCTTTTGCAATCAAGGATAAACACCACCAAAATTTTGGGTGCTATTAAATCGCATAAAGTTTACTAAATTTCATTCTTGTCAATTTAGGTTCAGCACAATTGCTTTAAATTTGAAATTCGCATGATTGAATCCAAGGACTTGCTTAATTAGGTATGAGAAGGCAAGGATTATTATATAGAGGATGGCAGAAATACCTGCTATTATGGGCATACAAATACAACTGGAATGAAATGGGTTTGGAAATTATTAAAAGCAATATGAGATTTCTCTCTATTCGGGCAATTACACATGTTGTTTGGGTATCTCTGATATGGTGTAAAGTTCGCAAATCAATCGAAAATTCAAGAAATAAAATAGAGTTTTCATACATTCGTGATGAATCAAAAACGAAAATATATATCAACATAGAAAATGAACAACGAATTAACTGTCAGAATCAAAAAGAAATTCATATTTCTCTTCAAGATAATATTCATTAGAAAATGGAGAAAAAGTGGAGAAAGTAAGCAATAGTAAACAAAAACAAAGATACTCAGCATAAGTGAATAACCACAATGATTGTTTTCTTCAACTGCCCCTTTAACTTTATATTGTTATTATTCTGTCTATTCAATAGGTATATTTTAAAATTGTTGTTTTTTCATTCTGAACTTATTTGTAACTTTATATTTATGTTATTCCTTTCAATTTGTTCCGACAATATTCTTCTCTTTTGACCTTGATAGTTAAATATGAATAACAAGGGTAAATGTTAAATTATTTGGTGGTCAATTCAGTAGAAGATGATGAAAAACAACAAGTAATGAGAATATCGAGAAGAAAACATGTAGAATTATTAAACGTTTAATTAATGTTTCGCTCTGATAAATTCTCCTGGTATAACCCGTCTATTGTGGAAGTATTTCGTTATGTAAACAGGGTTTGAATAAAAATAGTTATTTTTTTATAAGGTGCGTAAAATGAGTGTTTTTCTTATGACACATGAGAGTATCAATTTTTGACCGAGACCGCAAGTCGAAGTCAAAAATTCACTTTAATGTGCCATAAAAACACGAATTTTATACGCACGAAATACAAACAACATTTTTTGTACCACTGTGCATGTGAATTTGCTTCGTCTGAAATAATTATTGAAAATAATGAAAAAAAGTAACGTTTTTTAACGGTGAAAAAAGACTTTCTTCAAGCTGAAAAAAGTCATCATTTACGCTTCTATAGTGATGAAGAAAAGTCGAGTTTTTTTGACAGTAGTACAAAAAATAAATTATAAGATATGAAAGAAAATGGAAAACCTCCAATTAATCAATAATCTAATATTAAGGATGATGCTGAATTAAGCAATGTTATATTCAGGATTAGGCACTGTCTCTGTATAGTAATTTTTTTTATAAATTACAACCTTTCTAAATCCTATAAAGTTCAATCGATGTTGTTGTTGTTATTCTCAAAACACCAAAAATGTTAGCTCAGTTTCACGAAGCAGCAAATTTGATTATCGTCCTCTGGCATCGATATCTCCTATAGAAAACCTAATCTCTTCACCATAGAGTTATTTTCATGAAAACCCATAACCCCAACGAAAAAGCCACAAATTATATATGTTTGATCATGACATGGGCATCAAATATACCTAATTTTGTTGACAAAAACACCCACATTGGGCCTGGGGAGTTTAGCACCTCAGTTTTAAATTTACTTTTTTATTTTAGTTGACCCTGTCGAATAATATCGATTTCTTTGTACATTTAGGTCCTATAGATGTGAAAAAAATGTTTTCTGAAAGATGATACTACTACCTTTTGTCAAAGTGAAACATTATGAAAACATTCAACTTAGAAATGCCATAAAAAAATTCTCAAAAAAAATTTTGGTAAAAATATTTACTGATTTTCTTAGTAAATCCGCAATAATACAAAAAATAGTACATTGAAGTATTTTTTTTTTCAATGAGCTAACAAGGATATTAGCTACATGACGATACCAACATAATTTCTCTAAGTTACATTATTAGAAAGTAATCGCTGTTCGAACATGAGCCTTATGAAAATTGATGAAATAAAATAAAACTCAGTACTGTACTTTCGATAATTTTTAATCATCAAATAAACGAAGTAATCATAAAAATTGCTTAAAATTCAGACAGGCAGTGGCCCTCATGACGACCTGTAGCAACAAAAAAAAAGTTTTGGACGCTCGCGTAGTGATCATGTACGAACAGCAATAACTCTCAAATTATGTAACTTACAGAAATGGTGTACGTGCTGTTCTGTAGCTAATATCCTTGCATATTAAATAATTGAAAAAAATAAACTTCAATGTGAAAGTTCTTGTACTATTGCGGATTTACAGTTTTTTTACTGAAATTTTTTCAAGGAATTTTTTATGACATTTTCAAGGTAAATGTTTTCATATTGTTCTACTTTAATGAAAGGTTGTAGTATCATCTTTAAACAAAAAATTTTTCCACATCTGTAGGACCTATATGTCCAAAGAAATCGATATTATTTGGAAGGGTCAACAAAAATTGAAAAGTGAATTTAAAACGAGGGCTACTCCAAAACGAACGGGGTAAACTTCCCAATGTGGGTGTTTTTGTCGATAATATTAGGTTTATTATCGCTTAGTCATGATCAAACACACTGTATAGTTTGTTCGACCAAGAAAGCTCTAAATTTTGGAACATAACTTACTTTCATCGGTCTGATGTTTTTGATGACGTTGTTAGCTACACACCGGTAGCATCTAATTTAATACTTATTCGCATCGCTCATAGTTTAATAAGATAATAAGGCCTTATTGTCGGTCCACTGAAGTATTTGTCAAAGCTCAGTCAATTATGAACAGACAATTTAGATAAATTTGTTGTAATGCAAATCTGAATTAGTAACGTTCCATAAGTTATACGGTGTACACCCATCTTAGAGCGTTATGTGAATGTGATTTCCAGTGATAAATCGATTTCATGTAAGTGACATGTAAATAATTTCAAGAACTTAGAAAACGTAACAGAATATATCATAAAAGCAACACGAAGTTTCTCAAAAAATAATAAAAAAATACTGAAATTAAATTGTTGATTTCAATAGGATATATTCTGAAGAACCATTAATAGATATAATTATATTTTTTCTATACAGTTACTTCAAGTGATTTCTTTAGATTTAGTGCAACTATATCTTAAAAGCAAATAAATTTCTGTAATTCATAAAGGAATTTAAAAGAAATAAATGAAGGGGATCAAAAAAACAAATTTTCAACATCGATATATATCTATTTAAATAACACTCATATATTTTTCATAGCAATACATATTAATTATCTTTTCGTACGTGATAAGAAAATATTCATAAAACTGTCAGAACGAATCGATTCTCAGAAATTTAAATATTTCTTCGTTCAATATTCAACGAAACGTTTTATGTTATTTTCCATGAAAAAGTCGAATTCACATTATGGCATTATCAGACATTCAAAAAATAATACATGAAACAATACAATATTCTACATTCAATAATTTTTTGTCAGGTACTTTTGCCACCGCTGTCTAGTCTCTTCATTGATAACAACATAAAAAATAAATAAAATAAAACCTTGCAGGGTTCCTGCTATACAAAAGAGATAAATTAAAATATTTTTGAACGTACTTTCCTTCAAAAATTCCGCTAAAATGGCAAACAGCCAAGGAAGGCCTAATACTGAAAACAGCAATACAGCTAGGTATAACTGTAAAACACTAAATTTACTCTCTACAGTAGATTCTACTTTTTTAGTAGATACATTGTACATAACTATAATAAATACTATCAAATTTGAGATTATAACAATAGAAACTGGAAAAATGACAGCTGTGTATAATGATAAACCATGCACGTAACAAATTGTAGATTTCGAATAACCTTCTGGACTAAAGAGAAGAGTTAAAACAACAGGTAGAATTGCAAAACCCCACCCAAAAAACATTGATTTCAAAATCAAATGTTTAGGAGCCACCCCAAAAACCTTAACGAAACGCCTGTATTGTAACAAGGCATAAATTAACATCCAGCAGAATTTGCTCAGCAAAGTATAGTGTAAAAGACATCCTACTAGCCTACACTGGCTTCCACTACTGATCTCGGTGGCTCCAGAAAACTGCAATAACACAATTTCCAAGAATATTGCTGTCGATAAATTGAGAAGAATTTTGGTGCCATCTTTTTCCCTCCATTGGCTAAAAACTAAGGCAGTTATGTAAATTCCCAAGATTCCAATAAGTGAAAGTGCACCACCTATAATCGTAATGATGGTCAAATGGTAACTTCTACTATCGTTATCTAGAAGAAACTCTGTAACTTCTTCATGGCCTTCCTCGACTCGTATAGGCTCACTCATGATCAAAAGAGCAAAATGAGTTAAATGGGAAAAGTTACAAATATGCAACTCTGGGTTATTTAGAAAATTCCCAGCGTATTCGCCACCAAAGGAGGACCATTCACCCCTTCTTCTCTGCAGACCTTGACCTAAATTCCAAAAACCGCAACTGCCTCCACCAACAAAAGATCTCATAAGAATTGGAATTGGCTCATCTAAATAAGTTCCGTACCCTGGAATTGTTACGCTCACAACTTTACTAATAGCTTTGTGGTCGCTACTTGAAAACAGAGAATCTTCAATAAATACTGTGAAAACTATCTGGATATCCTTCAAATCCTCCGCATCTTCTTCGATAGACTTCAGTACTTCATCAGGTACACTTACAGCCAAATCAAGATCTTCGTGTAAATCTTGTTTGATATCATTGATCGTTTCATTTCGATACAAGTGGAATAACTTGAAGTCATTCAAGGATGTGTTTGAATTTCCAATCAAATATATCCCTGTTATGTTTGTCCTGAAAGGATACACAGATTTAATAAGTATCTTATCTGCTGAAAAAACAAATGATTCATCTTCAGTATGTTTACTTGAGGATTCATCGTCTAACAATAGAAGTAAGGTATCTGTTGAGTTAAAAAGTGTTTGGGATGATATTAACGAATCTTTATTCTCCTTAGAAAGGTTATTAATAATGTTGAACACGTCACTGACAACTTCGATGTTTGCTCCTTTTTCGAGATTCACTTTTTTTATGAGTTCACTGTAGAAGTAAATATCGAGATATGATAAAGGGTGGTTGAATGTTAGTGATGTAACATTTTCCATCAAATCTTTGGTGATGTTGTAATAGAGATTTTCGTGGAGGTATTTGGTTAGAGTTGGTATTTCTATTTCGTTAGAGCATTCACCAGATGGTTTAGACCATGATGCACCCACGACAAAGTCTCCTTGACATACTCGTGAGACTGGTGTCATCTCTGATTGGAAACAAAGCTGTCTTGGTATTCTTCTGTCCCAAATTTTTGTTAGATCCCAATGAGATCCTTTGTTGGTCTTCTGGTCGATTGTGGTATCTGGTAAACAATATTCTACTGCTGTCAAACCCAACACGAATATATATTCTGGTATAGTTGCAAGTTTCTTCTGTACATCCATAAGTTCCTCAGTAATATTTCGTGGTTTCTTGAAAGTCAAATGTAGCAAAATGTCTGCATTTTCTGTGTTCAATCTGAGAATCCTCATGAACCTTACTTTTGCATCTACTAGATCTTCAATCAAAGACGATAGCTTCTCTTGGAATGAATCCAAACGAACGACGCCATGATTAGTTTCGAAATGTCGACCCACATTTGTTATTCCCAAAGTTAGGGCGTATTCGTTTCCAGTTTTCTCTTTGTAGGCCAATACAACATTAGATTTCAACTTAACCAAGTTCAAAGCATAGGCCTCACACCAATATTCGCCAATATACTTCTCTAACTTGACTTCATAAATTTCTAGATGTCCTGTGTCCTTTTTTCTGCGGATTCTATGAGTACTTGCAATTCTTGTGGGGTCAAAACCTGCATTAGTTAAACACACTAATGGGTATTGCTTCGACGAAGATAAACCTCTAGGATTCTCGATTATTAAAGTAAGTTTTCTTCTTTTTAGGTCGAAGGATAGTACCAAATTTGGTTTTGGATTCTTGCTCCTTTGCAAGGCTTTCACTTCAATTATCGAACAATTGGGTTCTTTAGATGTTACTCCGTAAAAATTATGTGATATAATTGTGGTAGAATTGAACAAATCATCACTCACTTTACATATATCTGTACCAGCCAACTTTGAAAACATTCCTTTGCGTATTTTTGAATCTACCTGGGCTAGATTATTTTCAGCTCCTCCTGAAACTTTGCAAAAGCACTTTTCACTGCCTAATTCAGACTGTATGCAGTCTTGTGAACAAAGATGAAATCTATGGTCATGGGGTAAAACTACGTATTTGGATGCATTGCAATGCATTCCTTTCTCCCATTTACCACTCTTCACCATATAACAACATTGTGTTGCTTCAGAAGAACGTTGTACTTCTGAGGTCCAATTGCATATGGTGACATTAGTATTTAAAGATCCAATGGATCTAGATTTCCACTGTGAGTTTCTTGTGAGGTATTTAACATATTCAATAATACAGAAACCGTTGTACTCGTAGAATTCATCTGGGCAGAATATATTGGTGGAAGTCTTTTCGCATATGGGTGGGGTTTCTGGTACCCATGTACCATTGACACATATTCTCCTGATGGTTTTACCATCTTCATCCAGACAACTTGGATAGGAAAATACGATGGGGTCCCCTGATAAATGGAAATCGGTCCACACTGCTGTTTCATTGGAGAATCTCACTGCAGACTTCTCTTCTTGACAATACTGAAACAAAAAAATACTGTTTTATTCAACGAATAAAAGAATCGATGGAGATACAGAGAACTTCAATCAGCTGAATGATTTGGCATTTCATTTAGCGTTGGTGTCCAGTTACGGTTTCATCTTTTTCTCTGAAGATTTTCCCCCAGATTATTATTATTCATTGAATTATTAGGTGTATCCAGTTTAAGAAGAAACGAAACTGAATTGTCAATTTCAAAGATTATTTTGATGATTCAGATTATGAAAAAACTACAGTGGAACTCTCCCATAACGAACTCATATATACCGAATTTCTCTGTATAACGAATGTCGTTAACTTGAATCCAAATTCCATTTTAAAAGACCCTTCTAAAACGAAGTAAATTCTCTCTATAATGAAATATTCAAAGAACATCACTCTTTGAATGGGTATTGGTTAGAAAGTATAAGGGTGGGTTTTCCGACATTTTCTCGTTATTAGTCCTTAAACCTTAAACTAAATCATTACGGCGCCGGCGGGCAGAGAGATCCTTCTGAAACAGTTTTAAATATGTACACCCCTGGCTGTTTGATGTCAATCTAACCATTACGCTAGTGTGAAAAGTTGTGCGAAAATGTCTAAAAGACAGTTCTTAAGTTTGAATGATAAACTTCAATTCATCTTACGCCAAGCAACAGAGCTACAAATGATTAGTTTTTTGACAAAATTACTACCTGGACGCCACCTGTGCCATTCCGTGCAGGACAGTCCGTAGTTTATTCCCACCATGTTTTCAACACGAAAATGCCATTTTTTTAATTGTTCTTAACAAAAAACCACAAAAATACGCGTTCTTTTAGTTTTTTCGTTGCAGCATGGAAACTATTGATGCAGTGATAACGTTGCAATGGGATGAATTGTAGAGAATTACATTGTGAAGAGAATGATTGGTCAAACGATCCGATCGAATAATTAAAACTGGAAAAAAACGGAAAATTGCGTGTTTTTTCTTTTAACTCATTACTCTGCCATTTTGCAATATTAAGAACTGAAACTTCACATGATAGTAGCTATTGACGTGCAATTCATGTGTGCCAAAATAGGATTTGGTCGGATAAATAGTTTTCACATAATTCCCATTTGAATTTTTTTTGGACATATTTTCGCGGAGAGCTGGATGCGTTTGAGGTAGTCCGATCGAAATTAAAAAAATTGATTTGGAAAGAAGACGTGATCAGTAACAAAACGTCTATTCTGATTTTTCAATAAAACGCGTTTAAGGGTACGTTCAGATGATGGGCGTTCAACGCGCGTCGATCGCGCGTTAAGTTTTTGATTAGTGTTCATATGGTGCGCGTTTGGCAGGCGTTGAACGCGCTTTCTGTCGCGGCCGTCCCAGTACAGTATCAGTTTGAGTTTTACATTTGTTGAAGATGGATGTAGACACAGTGTAAGCGGTGATTTTATATCGACGGCAAAGACGCGAAAGAAGACGGATATTGGGTTCATCCAATTTTTTTCATACAGGCTGACTGAAAGTCATTACATAATTTCGTATCCTAAGTTGCCTCAATTTGAGCCCAAATTTTTCAACTACCTCACAATGTCAATTGAGTCATTTGATGAGTTACTGGCTCTTATTAAGGATAAACTCTGAATAAACACTACTTGTCATGTCCCGTATCTCTGGACGTTTTTCTATTTCATCTATAAATAATTCCGTATTAAAAGCTTCCTTTTCCATTGCGAACGATTCCTGTCCGGACCTTAAACACGACTAAACGCATCAAAAGCGCGCGTTCATCTGAACAGTTGCATAGAAAACCAGTGATCTTGAAGCGCGCGTTAGCGCGCGTTGACTACGGTACGGCGCTAGTGCAGCGTTGAACGCGCGTTGCATAGAAACGCGCGTTAGCATGTGTACTCCGAGAACAAAATACATGTAGTTGTAAACGCGCGTTAGCAAAACGCGCGTTGAGCGCTCATCATCTGAACGTTGCCTTAGTGTGTTAAAAACTAGTGAGAACATGAGGGAAAACGGCCGACCGAGCGAAAGCGGTCGAGTGGAGAGGAAATAAGCGAATCGAGGGGAAACGTATATGTGTACAACATTTGGTGCGCTCTGCGACTGTTGGCTTCCGCGGCGTTTCCCCTCGATTCGTTCATTCCCTCACCACTCGGCCACTCTCGCTTGGTCGGTCGTTTTCCCTCATGTTCTCACTAGTTTTTAACACACTTAAACGCATTTTAGTGAAAAATCAGAATAGACGTTTTGTTACTGATCACGTCTTCTTTTCAAATCAATTTTTTCAATTTCGATCGGACGACCTCAAACGCATCCAGCTCTCCGTGAAAATATGTCCAAAAAAAATTCAAATGGGAATTATGTGAAAACTATTTATCCGACCGAATCCAATTTTGGCACACATGAATTGCACGTCAATAGCTACTATCGTGTGAAGTTTCAGTTCTCAATATTGCAAAATGGCAGAGTTATGAGTTAAAAGAAAAAACACGCAATTTTCCGGTTTTTTCCTCTTTTCTCCAGTTTTAATTATTCGATCGGATCGTTTGACCCATCATTCTCTTCACAATGTAATTCTCTACAATTCATCCCATTGCAACGTTATCACTGCATCAATAGTTTCCATTCTACAACGAAAAAAAACTAAAAAGAACGCGTATTTTTGTTGTTTTTTGTTAATAACAAATAAAAAAATGGCATTTTCGTGTTTAAAACATGGTGGGAATAAACTACGGACTGTCCTGCTCGGAATGGCACAGGTGGCTTCCAGGTAGTATTTTTGTCAAGGAAATATCTCTATTGCTTGGCCGTGAAATCGACCGCGACATTGCCAACTAAAAAACAAATTTTCTGTTTAACGGAATTTCTTTATAACGAATTTTTTTGTCAATTAAGCGCTTTCGTTATAGGGAAATTCCACTGTATATAGAAGCTATTTTGCTGAGTAACGAAGTTATAACGGTGTTTTGAACGCTTTTCATTTCTTCAATGAATCAACTCGAATATTGATATGACGATTACTAGACTACAAATTTAAATATCGATGGACCTACTTCCATGCAAGTTCTATAAAGCAGATTACGCCTGACTAGAAAAAATTAAGTTTTAGAATTGCATACTTAAGTGTTTTACAGCTAAATTTGTATATTATACTTTTTCTATGATCTCATTCATTCACATAAAAACACAGGTTTCCGTCAGATGATAGAATCTTATCTTATGACATAAAGTTCTTATGCAATATGGATTTCTGACGCACAGTTTTTATAAGAAACAAGGTATTTAAATAAAAAGAATTGGTACTTCGGAATTATTTTTGACACTCCTCACGATTTTTGTAAGCTTTTTCGTAGGTCATGAGTACGCAACAAACTTCTTTTTTTATCAAAAAACTCTCTGAATTATGTAGTGATTACGAAAATAATTTCAAATTTGAGGAAAAGCATTGTCGTATCATTTATCCACTAAATTCATTCAGACAGAAGAAACTGTGAATCAAAAATAATTTTGCGATTAAAAGAAATGTGTTTTCATGCTTACTCATCACCTACCAAAATGCAGACAAAAATCTTGTAGGCTGTAGAAAATATTTTCGAAAAACCGATTTTTTCTTCAAATTTCAATACCCTGTATTTCAGAAACAATGCTTCAAAGACCCATAGTTCATAGGAAATTTATGTCATAAAAGTATATAAGGATGAATACCGAGAATATTGTGCACCTTATTCTGAAACTGTATTAATAGTTTTTCATACAACAAGTGAGTTAAATGAATGTTTATTCATGAGAAGAAAGTTTAACCCACAAGCCCGTAGGGCGAGTGGGTTAATCTCTTCGAGTGAATAAACATTTTTAACTCACGTGTCGTATACAAAATTTTATCCCATTTTGATGAAAATTCAAATAATGAATACTTTTCAGAGGAAATATTAGGTATAATTCAAATTCATAACGAGATTTCCCTTCGAACGATGGTTGCTAGGGCACTATGTAATTAATTGTTTGCAAGTGTCAATGCAAATTATAGAACAGTCAAAGAATTTTTGTTTCGAAAAAATGTTGAGCGGTGACGACGAGGTTGTATTTAGTTCCTGAGTGCATAATACAAGAAGCAAATGAGGCAGCAGAAGCAGTAATTCAATTAAAATCAAAAATATTGTACGAAAAGCAGTATACGACATTTTGTGCCTGGAGAAATAATAAAAAAGCCAAAGGTGTCAACGAAAAAATAATTTTGGCGTATATTTCCGAACAATCCAAGAAAGTTTCGTCGTCGTCTTTATGGTCCTACTATTCGCAACTTAAAAAAATGTTGGCTCTGAAAGAAAAAATAGACAACGGCAGATTTCACCAAGTCACCGTCTTTTTGAAGCAACATTCCAGGGGATACGTAGCAAAGAAGACGAAGGTATTCACTTTAATGATAGAAATGACTGTTAATGTAGAATTTTTGATAAATTTTAATAAACATACTTTAAAATGAGTTTTAGGTGCATTGTGTGTGGAAAGAATTATTTCCAGAAAGTGAGTGGTGAACATTTTATTCCACTAGTGAGTTAAATAATTTTAAATCACTCAGTGGATAAACGTCAACTTACCCTTGTTACTATGGGTTGAATATTATCGACTTTAAATGTCAAAATGGGATTAAAAATATGTTTACGTACGTGCTTGCGATTATAAACGACAATGCTCTAAATTTAGGCAATTACCAATTTTTCACGTGAATGCATGCGAAAGATTTATACCTAATGCAACATTATATTCTGGAAAGCTCTTAAAGTGATTAAGTAGAACCTATTTCCGACAATCTCTTCAGCATAATGAGATAGGTAGGTCACTTTATATTCGTTCGTGCTAAGGAAGAACTTCTTTAGATAAGGGAATTGCAAGGTATAATAAATTCAGGTATTTGGTCGAAGAAAAACGTTCTGGGAAAAATATTCGGAGCATGGAAATTTCTGAATAATCATGTGTAATATTTCTTGATGTCGAATCTTTCATCTCTAATGTATGAATCAGATTCGCAAAATTCTTTCCATACAGAGTGCCTGTAAGCAAATGCGAAGTAGTTAGGGAGATGAAAATAAGCAGGGGTAGTTTATATAAATTGGTTAAATCGACCTCCCTTCCAAGATACAGTCTTTAGAAGGCGATGACGAGTTGACAGCTTCAATTGTTTTATGGGTTCTAAAACGCACTAAATCATAAGACTATATATGATCTGAAGCACTAAGGACATAATACACAATTTTTTAGATCTCATAATTTTATCATAAGGGGTTGAAAATAACAATCTTTCATAAAAAAATTATATCGTGGGATAGATTTTCGAAAAATAAAATGCTCTCGAAGGTTCCATTTAATTAAGTCAATACTTTCTTTGAAATAACACAATTTTGCCTTAATTATAATCAACTATTGTAAGTGAATAAATGAAAAATGTAATTCTGAAGTCTAGAGAATATTATGTATCCTTGAATATTCAATTGATGAATTTTATCAAGTCATCATTAAGTCAGGGTCAGAACAAATTTATGGATAATTTTTCCCCATTCTCAGATTTCATTTTGATGTCCAATGAATTTTATTGAATCAAAATGAAAGTAGGACCATATTGGAAATATTTCCTTCTCTGAATCTTCCTTTCAATTGGACATAAAATGTGTCATCATTAATCTTCTTGATCAGATGTTGAATGACTCATATTCGCTGATTTCATTGATTTTTAATGAGAAGTTTTCAATTGACTACAATGAGCTATCTCACAAAGAAGATGAAGAAATTAAAAAAGTATGTATGAGTTTGTAGTCTTAAAGGAGAAGAATGCGATCTATTTAACATCTAAGGAGGAATCCTCATTCATGAAAAAACCTACTGCATTTCGACTAGAATCATATCAAATGAAGAAAACCTATTAAATATTTTATAACTAAATGAACTAAATGAAAACTTGTAGCTGTTCCTGAAAATTATTCAAAGAAAGAAACCAATGACACCAATTTTTAAAATACTGAAACTATAAAAATTCAAATGAGCATAGCTGTGGTTTTGAATACACTTCGAAAAACCTTAGACAACTGGCTTTTTCATCAGAGAATACATTTTGGGATCAGAATTAGAGACTTGAATGAAACTGCAGATCGTTGTTTCTCTAGGATAAGAAATCCCAAAAACTTCAAAACAAATAGATTTACTCTGCGAACCGAATAAAATTAAGCGCGAACAAATCTCTATACCTTTAAAGTCAACCCAAAAGTATCGTTTGGATCCTTTGAAACGCAGCAAGTTTCTTCATTTCGTAGATGATGATATCAATATCAAATAAGAGATCAACCTGTACAACGTTCATATTTCTAAATACCTAAATACGAAGTCGACTCATCGAAAAGATATTTGTCGTGCTATTTTCAAGGCATTACACATTATTACGTTCCATAACCACGTAAATATATCGTCTTCCGCAAATGATACCGTGTTCCATCAATCAATAACATCCGAAACTAATTAAATACTCAACATAAACATAACTCACCTTCCTTGCATCACTAATGGACACCACGAATACCAATTTGATAATGGCACAACAAAATAGGAAACGTTTCCATAAAAATTGTCCAGCACATCGTTGCACTGTGCAAACCATCATAGAACTCCTTTCTAAAACACGCGATGAATAATAACAATTGTTCTTTGTTTACAGATTAGAATAACTCTGTGCAAATATGACCAAATTCTGTGAACTCATTCACGTCGCTTCTGTGATTTGAGATTTGAACTTTCGGGTGTTTTTTTCAGAGATTAGGTCGGTGTTAGGCACGTAAATGCGATGTCTCGAGTGACATTCCACGGGGAACCAGAAATGGGACTGAGAAAAGGTCAGGAGAGGCTCCCTTACTCACCTACCCCTCTCTAGGGTTGATAAAAGTTGAGGTCTTCGTTTGTAATTGGATGAGGCAGTCGATTAAGGGACAGGAAGGTACACACCTTTTTATAGGTTTACTCTGATTAGTTTGGGGAGAAACTTCGGAGATTTTCGGCGTTTAATGAACTGGAACTGATAGAAATATCGTTAAGGAATTGTCGAAGAAGATGACACATTATATTAGGGCTGAACGTCACCCATATGGTGTAATATTGGTTTCGACACTCGGAAAAATTGTTCGGAATGAAGATAGAAAGGTTATAATATATTTTTTGACTTGTCTTCATCACATATTTTTATTACATAAGAAGATGAACTGTTTGAACCGCAACTGTTGAGTACACCTTGCCATAATTGATATTTATTCATTAATTCATTATCTTCATAATGAACATCACATGAAATTATACTGTTTGGCATAGTACTTTATTTTCCCATCATTCAATTATATTTTAAACTAGCTTTTACCCGCGACTTCGTCCGCATAAGTTTTTTGTTTTCTCCCGGCTGTAAGTCCCCTTGCAGCAATGTCCCACTATCGTGTTTCTGTCCTCAACTTCACATCAAAATTTGTTCAAAAGCAACCTTAAGCCTTAAGCTTAAAGTTCGTATAAATGTCTATCTAATTGCCTCCTCAAGTTTAAAGCGTAGCTAAGCTAGTTATGTAGTACTGTATTAATTCTGTGGTGTAGGTATAGTCCGTTCACGAAAGGTTGAGCCGTCGGTTGGCCATGGAAATTTGGCATATTCCACTGTGTATATTAAAATTTAGGTTATGTTCTTGTCAGATTGATACGCAATGTTGTCAATATTGCATAGAGTTGTCTGATAACTCGCAACCTCGTCGAACGAGGCCGGTTACATTCGGCAACGTTGACTTTATTTTACGTTATGACAGCCAATACTGCCAACTTCAGCTAAATAAAAAAACGCCTACTATACGCTCAAACTTTCGTGAACGGACTATAATTAGATTTTATCTGTATGTAATGAAACAGTCAGTTGAATAAAAAATCGTATACAAATCAGATCAATAGTTTTGGCGTAATGTGATTCTAGACTGAGTTTCAATGTTGTAGATAGGTAGCTGTGAATAGGTTCCTGTGGTAATGAGATATATTCCCAAAATAAAAAGTAGTCTGAATTTTGGTACCTTCCTACCCTATAAGTTAAGTAGGGTGATGGAATGTCGCTAAGTTTCGATCCAAGTTAAACTGTTGAATAAAGACAGTTGCATCAAAATTTTATCATAAATTCCCTAAATTATGGTGCCTACCGACCATCTAAGTTAGAAAAGTGATCAAATACTAACTTGAAGTCTTAGTGACACTCAGTTAAAAAAAACATCAAAATCATTTCAGTAGCTATGGCGTCATGCGCTTCTTGACACAATCACGCTAGAATTCTGCGAGAATGAGGTATTTTCTCGCCGTAAAAAGTAGCCTGTGTCCTCGTCTAGGATCCTATCTTTAAATTAACCAAGTCTTATAAAAATCCGTTCAGACGTTAAGGCGTGAATGAGGTACACTTTTAAAACAAACGATTAAAAGTCACTAACTTAATAAGTTTTCTGCCTACTGCCTACGCCTTAAGTACGATCGCATGAATATTAATAGCCCATATCCTTTTCTAGATTACTCTCTATCACCTAACAACAATTTCATCAAAATCAGTTCAGCCGTTTAGGCATGATAGAGCAACACTCCCAGCAAAAACCATAATAAAATCACTAACTCAATTCAGTTTTCGGTCTACTTCCTACCCCCTAAGTACGATGACGTGAACATTTTGATCTTATATCCGTTTTTAGGTAACCATCTATTACCTTACTAAATTTCATCAAAATCTATTCAGCCGTTTAGACGTGAAAGAGCAAAAGTCCTAACAAAAACCACTAAAAATCACTAACTCAATTTAGTTATCTGCCTACTCCCTACCCTCTAAGAACGATGGCGTGATTATTTATAGCCTATGACCATTTCTAGGTTATCATCTATCACCATACCAAATTTCATCAAAATCTGTTCAGCCGTTTAGGCGTGAAAAAGTAACAGACAGACAGACAGAGTTACTTTCGCGTTTAAAATATTAGTATGGATGAACGAAGTTTCAATACTTAGGGTTGACTTCATTCGTTTCATGTTCTGACTCAAATTTTGAAAAAAATACAGGGAATATTCGAATTCAAAAACTTTATACTCTCGACATTTCTGGTAGCATAAGAAAATATTTTAAGTGTTATAAATACTTCGATCGGTCGCTCTGAAAACTACAACCGCCATTTATGATCGAAACATCAAACTACAACACCTCCAACTAATTGATATTGTAATGTGAATTTACCATGAACTTGACGCATAAATACAGGAGATTCTATTCTAAATTAGAAAGTAGCTATAATACTTATATCACAAAAAATCATCTCCAGAATGTTTTTTTTCCTTACCACAATGGTGCTGTTGCAAATACAGTGGAACTTCCCTATAACGAATTTCTCTGTATAACAAATTTCGTACAAGACAATGCACCTTGAATCCAAACTTCATTTTCAAACACCCTCCAAAACAAAGTTAATTCTCTCTATAACGAGATATTCAAAGAATATCACTCTTTGAATGGGTATTTTTAAGAAGGTATAAGGGTGTGGGTTTTTTCCGAAATTTTTCCAGGCGTACGTAATAAATCCAAACCTTAAACTAAATAATTGAGGCGGGCAGAGAGATCCTTCTGAAACAGTTAAATACACACCTGGCTGTTTGGTGTCAACAACCAATATGCTAGTGTGAAAGTTATGCGAATATGTCTAAAAGCACGTGCTTAAGTTTGAATGATAAACTTAAATTTATCAGTGGAGTCGACCGCGACATTACCAACTATGAAAACAAATTTTCTGTATAACAAAATTTCTCTATAACCAATTTTTTTTGTGAATTCAGCGCCATCGTTATTGGGAAGTACCACTTTGTTTCCATATGAAATTTGGTTAATCGTATCTCTGCAGTAGGATATAATTTGCGACGTACGAACAATTTTGTTGTGGAATTTTCATTTATTTCTCAACAGTTTTGTTCTCTTCATTTTTTTTCAGCAAATGGTTTTCGCTCAGAAATATTAAAAGAAAAAAATGTCACTTAGGTATTAAAAACTGGAACGATATACAGGGCTTTCCTTTTAAGTTGGCCTATTAGACGTTTTTGGAGAACTAGTGAATATTTCGTTCTGAAATTTCAGGTGGAGCCTTGAGGGTGAAGGAACTCTTCGCCTAAAATATTTTCAAGTCGACAGTGTTGCCACGTCTATCTCAAACACATATCTACTTTCTCATTTTAAATGGAACTACCTATATTTTCATTAATGTATCGATTCAACACCAAATTGTCAGTATAACGCACTGAAAAGAATTTCTCTACCATGCACTGTTGCCAAGTTATACAAATTATTGAAATTTTTGACATCTGCATTGCCAGTTTGAAAATGCAATATCTCGATCATTTTCTATGCGAAAAGAATCAAACTCGGCAGTCTGATAGTAGAGAAATCATGCATTAATGTGGTACATTCTGTATTTTGATACGTCTTAAGGTTATTCGAAGATATTGCTCCGAAAATGTGGAACTTAAAGTTGAAATATTTCGAGATTTTCAAATGGTAACCCCGTATTTATTTTACAGCATTCGAATCGAAATGAAAAATGAATGGCAGTCTCCTCTCACACTAATTATTTATTTTGGATAGTTTTCGAATGAGATGAAAAATACTGAAATTCTTCAGTATTGGTAGTCATGATCTATGGTCTTGTTAATAATGAAATGGCTCTATGATTATGAGGATAATTTTTTGAGTAGATTCTATGGCTGAAATCATAAAATGTGTTCGATGAACATGGATTTCATAAAAAAAGTTTACCCATGTTATTCAAACACAATTCAGGTTGTTTCACAATTCACGGGGAATGCCAAAAAATCATTGAAGGGACCTGTTGGACCTTCAACAATCGTTATCCACATTCAGCAAGAATAACTGGAAAGAAATTCCGAAAACTGTTTCGGCTTTCTGTAATCCTGGCCCAATGTTCATAACCTCAACCATAGAATTCATTCCGATTATTCACCTTATAATCACACAGCATAATGTCCATAGATCATGACTATAAATACTGAAGAATTTCAGTATTTTTCATCTCATTCGAAAACTATCCATAATAAATAATTAGTGTGAAAAGAGACTGCCATTCATTTTTTATTTCGAATGGAATGTTGTAAAATAAATGTGGGGTTACCATTTGAAAATCTCGGAATATTTCAACTTTAAGTTTCACATTTTCGGAGCCATATCTTCAAAAAACCTCACGATGTATCGAAATACTGAATGAACCACATGATTGCATGATTTCTTTACTATCAGACTGCTGAGTTTGGTTCCGTTCACATAGAAAATAATCGAGATATTGCATTTCCAAACTGGCAATGCAGATGTCAAAAATTTCAAGAATTTGTGCATAGCTTGGCAACAGTGCATGGAAGAGAAATTTTTTTAGTATGTTATACTGAGAATTCCGTATTGAATCGATACATTAATGAAAATATAGGTAGGTCCATTTGAAATAAGAAAGTAGATATGCGTTTGAGATAGACGTGGCAACACTGTCGACTTGAAAATATTTTAGGCAGAGAGTTCCTTCACCCTCAAGGCTCCACCTAAAATTTCAGAACGAAATATTCACTAGTTCTCCTAAAACGTCTAATAGGCCAACTTAAAAGGAAAACCCTGTATATATATTTTTTAATTGAGAGCTAACAAAATACAATACATGAAACAAAAAAGTCCCTACTGAGGTTGGTGCAAAACGGGGTACCATACTATTCTGGTGTATGATACCAGGTGCAAAACGGGGTACCATACTATTTTCGGTGTATGATACCAGAGCACATGGAAAACCTCAGTAGAAAAAGCCCTTCCTCGCCGTTTTTTACAAAATTGAAACTTGAAAATATTCGAATAAATACTTTCAATATTTAGATACAAAATACGTAATTCTTGCTCTTGGGCCAGGAGGGTGTTTTTTAAACCAGGTCTGGCGTTCCAAGTGATGACTTTCGAATCTTCTGGAACGATAAAACGTTTACTACCCAACTCAATAAAGATATAGGTATCCAATCGCATAATTGTTTCCTTTTTGGCAACTCTTTCCCCCTGTATCTAAATAGTGAACACGTTTACTACAAGTCTTTTTTTTAATTGGGACATCGTCTCCCTAAATGGCATATCCCTCAGGAACATCTTGTATAAGTTGTAAATTACTCGTCAACATTTGTGGTACGCCCTACAATGTTAGTTTGTGAGAAATAGAAACAAATAATAATTTTCAACATTTGTTTATTGCAGGTCTTTCAACATGTTTCCCGAGAGGAAGACGGTGATTTTTTTAATTTTAGTTTACAGTGTAAGTATCTACCTAATATCTTCAATCTTCTATCGATAAAACATTGAAAAAACTCTCTTCTAAAGGGTCTTGAATTCATCTATTCCTATTGAAATGAGCATAATTTCTATACTTTCCATTCTTCTTGAAGGAATAAAATTAAATTTAAATATTAGATGATGTTAATATTCATAATGTCCCTACAGGGTGTCGTCAATGGCTTAACGAAGAGAAGTATAGACTTAATACAAGTCCATGGTCTAATTGCCGACACAAGGCTTCCCTTGGATATCACACCAATCAGCTATGATTTGGAACTAGAAGCAACTCCAGAAAATGAAATGTTTCACGGGACTGTGAAAATTGTGACTACAATGGTAGATGAAACACAGGAAATTCAGCTACATGCTGATGAAAAGTTCAAGATTCATGAGGTGAAGGTAACCCAAATTGGAAGCGATGAGAAAAAGTAAGTGAATGAGTTGTTTCGTAATTAGAGATTTATCTATATACAGGGTGTTTCCTAAACATGCGGCAAAAATTCAGGGGGTTGTTCCTTGGACTATTTTAAGCATGTTTTGTCCTTTGATGATTTTTGAAAAACCGCTCTGTTTCGAAGATACAGGGCGAACAACATTTTTCATATTTTTAAAATTAATAATAGTTTAAATAAAAATGCGTACCGCACTGTGTTTACTAAGTAGGTACAATTTATTTTTAAATTTGTTTAACAACATTCCAATTACTAAAAACGGCCAGTTTTTTGACTTAAAATTGATAAGTTCAGACAAGGGCGTAGCCAGGAATTAATTTCGGGGGGGGTTTTGACATTTTGGCAATTGACTTTGTAGGTGCCTGGAATTGTGAGGGTCGCTTTCTGTAGCAAGTATTAAATAAAAAAATAACTCTGAAACATTTCGGGGGGGGTTTGAACCCCCAAAACCCCCCCCCCTAGCTACGCCCTTGAGTTCAGATGGTAAAGGAATACAGATTAAACACGGTTTTCATTTGAATTCGTTTTGTGATGTATTAGCAATTATGTATGCTGGCTAGAGGTGGTCATTTTCAACAGTTTTTGTGGTTAAGTTAATTTTTCATGTAATTTTTCATAATAAAATGTTATTATCTAAAATTTTGTTTCCCCTGTATCTCGAAACAAAGAGGTTTTTCAAAAATCATCAAAGGACAAAATATTCTCAGAATAGTCCGAGGAACAATGCCCTGAATTTTTGCCGCATGTTTAGGAAACACCCTGTATTTCAAACAATTATTTGATCATAAGCGAACATTAAGTCTGTGCGGCAATGACCTCTGCGAACAGACGGATTTTTTAGTCACGTGACCACAGTCCGTGCAGATTCATCTTTAATATCTGCGAATAAACGAACAGTACAGAGCATCAGCCACAGAACATACTGCTCTGTTCTACTTGCATAGATTATTGAATTTCAAAGATCGCCATTTTGAGAAATATGCTCATCTTTTAACGATACTCTCACCCTTTTCATAGCTCTACCGAAAAATCTCAATTAATTATTAAGATGCAAAAGCACTGAATGCAAAGCAAACGAGAAATGCAATATTGCCTTCTGGTCGTTCACTACGGCGATAGTTAATTAATTAATTACATGCAAAAGAAACGAGGAAGCAAATATCTCCTGCTCGTTCACAAATTCAATAGCTATTTCGAAAAATCCTAATGAATTAATTATGTTTTTTAAGGATAAATGAAAACAGAAGAATAAAAGTGTTAATAAGTTATAGAATTTTTCAATTTGGCAGTTGTCGGATCAGGAATCTCAACATAAAACACAAAAAGATATAAAAAACATAAAAAGACGTAAACTCTATAGATAAAATCGTTTTGATCCGTCGGAATACACCGAGCTAAAAGATCGTCATCCGATTGCTCAGATTTCTTTGCCGAACGGTCCAGATGTGTACTCCTCTCAATCTGGATGTAATAAACGAACGATCCGACCAGTCCCCTTTTGTTTTACTTCTATCATTGAGTTTAACAATATTTTCAAACTCAATGCTTCTAAAAAGAACCAAAATGTCCAAAATTATAACAACAACCTGGAAAATGATTAATTTTGTCAGCTTACAAGATTACATTCTCAAACTAAATATGTCCATGAATAAATTTCAAATAATATTTATGAAAAGAGTTATCTTTTACTCTGAATTCAATGAGTTCAAATATCTATAAATATTCTATAATGAAAAATTTCAGAAAAGTCTGCTTTCGATTTTCCGTTGAAGCAATGATGCTATTAACTCAAAAGTTTGTAATTGACACTAAATATATGAATACAACTTAACAATTGAAAAAATCAAATTTTATGGTTCTGATTATGAAACCTACTCTTAAAATTTTATATATCAATCTTCATTCACAAATTAAATTGAATCGGATATCTTTTTGTGGAAATATGAAGATTCTTTTTTCAATATGCCAATTGAATTTTCTATGGGTCTGTTGACACTATGGCCAGCAAATTTTGCATCAAGCTTATTATGTGCATTTGGCATGTGGCGGCAAAATTTCATTTTGATTGGTTTTCGTTTTGTCTGAGTGATATATTGAGGAACGAACATTTTGAATGGCCGTTTTTTATGAAACACCTTGTATGATTTAGCTGATTAACAAACTTAACTGTTGGATTTGAGAAACGAACTCACCCTGAAAATCTCAAGTCTAGGACAATTCTTTCTAAAGCCTAACGGCCACACGGACAGAATTGGATTTGACCACTAATTCGTCATCAGGAGGTCAAAACCTATCGTTTGGGACCTTTTTCGCTTCAAAATTCGAAAATTATAGACATTTGGGCAAAACGATATGACACTCGTTGAAGTACAACGAGCGCTAAAAAGGTTGATCAAAGAATTTTCTCGAATATATTTCTGTAATCACATACACGCATAACAAAGCCCAATTTTCTACAGGGACAACAGATCATCAACACCTTTCACACCAAAAAAAATTGGTGTAGATCGTTCAGTGATAGGACCTTCAACTCCACTCATGAAAATATATTTGGAGAATCCTGTGAAACCTGGAAGTCAGTGTGAAATAGTAATAAGGTATTCCAAAGCGCTTCCTAACACCACAACAGAGGGAATCTTCCACAGTAGTTACGTGGATTCCCGAACAAAAGACACTCAGTGGTTCGTATCAACCTACCTTAGACCGAACCTTGCAAGAAAAACTGTTTCCTTGTTTTGACGAACCAGCTTTTAAGGCTCCCTTTACAATTCACATAGCTAGGCAGAAGGAGATGACCAGTATTTCTAACATGCCTTTGGACAGAACCGAAGAAATGTAAGTGTATAGATTGATCCTAAGTTCTTATTCAAGCCTTAGAAGGTATTCAGCTTATGCTAGTTAGGAGTTACAACTGTGTCCCCTGTAGGTTGAACTAGAAGTGAATGGTGACCAATATTTTTTTGTCTATGTCCAAACACAAATGATTGGAACTATAATTATATTCTGATCCTCGAACTTTCGGGTCTTAGTTTAGTTTAGTGTAGTTTAAAAAACGGGTTACAGTTCCTGAGATCTGATGAAATCCAATATCTGTAACGGCTTCAACAAGGCTAGTTCCTCACTTTCACAAGTTTCTCGCCTAAGGCATTCTCTCCTTAGGCTAGCAATACCAAAGCTAAGCTTGCAATGGTTAAGCATTCCGTGACTAGATGAATGGGAGTTTCTTCCTCCTCCACATGAAACTTTTTCTCGTCAGTGTCCGATAATCCCATCCTCAACAGGTGCTTCCTGAGGCAGCAGTCTCCTGTAAGAAAGCCAGTGAGAAAGTGTAATTGTTTCTTACTAAGGTCCAGATATCTTCTGGACCTGGCTGCTTCAAAGTTCCGAAGGAACTTAGTGGATTGATCTATCCCTGAGAGATTCCGCCATAGTTTTTCCTTCTCGGCTTTCTTCTTCTCCAGAAACTCCCTCTGATAGGTACATTTACCTATACCACAGAACGGTTTTGGGCCAATGAGTGACATTCGTGTTTCCTCGTTGGCAAGTGTTTCGGCCTTTTCGTTTCCTTCGATTCCCGAATGGCTGGAACCCAGATTCTTGCCTACCTCATTGAGTTCGTTCCGGTACTCCCTGATCATCTTTGAGTCAATGACATAGGAGCTCAGTGCTTTTAGCTGCTTAACTATCTGATTGTAGGGCTATATCGCGCTTCTGATAATTCTTTCTAGATTTATATCTAGACATCTTTCAATAGCTAAGATTTCCGCTCATACAGGAGCCTAGCGACAGTGCACACTTGGTACTTGGCCCGTATATCCCAGCGCCAGCTCCTGTAAATGTCTTGGGACCATCTGTATACAATTTTACGGTATTTCCTTTGAAGTTATAGTCCGTGTATTCCCGTACCCATTCTTTTTTTTACTTTGCAATGTCCTGAAGTTTTCCTCAGTGCTTACTTTCTTGATAATTACATCACAAGATGACTTCGCAGATGAAATGTAGTTGTTCAAAGAGGACCATACTCTCTGATTGTTTAATCTCTCATTACCTGTACCTTCCTTAGATATTCTGAGGATAGTGTGATGGGCTACCCTATCAATCACTAGATGTAGAGATATGAGATCCGTAATGACCTCAAGTTGGGCACATTCTCATGGCTCCTGGGATGCACACACAGGGTCTGTACTTTATCGAGCCTTTTCCCCGTACTCACCTGACTTGCCTTGGCAAACCAGGCCACTGCCCCATATGTGATTATAGGTCTCACAATCATAACTTACATATATTGCAGTATTTTTGTGTTACATTTCCAATTTTTGCCGTATAGACATCTGCACGCAATCACAGCCCTAGTTTTCTATCCATTGTTATTCTTAGGTATTTAACTTCTGACTTCCACTCCAAGATAATTTCGTTTTCATGTCGAGAAGGTTTCTCTTCCGAGTGATCGGAATTACTACAGTCTTGTTTGGGTTGATCTTCAGCCCCACAGACAAGCACCACTGCTCAATAATTCTAAGGCCCCTCTGCAGTACCTAAGTCGAAAAGAGTGCATCTAATTATTAGGACTATGTCATCAGCATAGCCTATACATTGGAAGCCAAGCTCCGTTATCCTGTGTAGTAGCATGGGTCTTCAGAAGACAAAATTAATTATTAACAAATATTGCTACATATATTCGCATAGAACGAATTCTATTTTCAAATTAATAACCCATTGGAGAAACACTTATACAAGAACCCATAGAAGAAAGCTCCTGAAGCATCACGACCTAAGCTTCGGGCACTATACCATATGAGAAAGTCAGCAGATGAGATATGCAGGCTTTGTGAATCAGAAGCAGAAACAGCTGAACGTATGGTATTCAAGTATCCTGAGCTGGTTGTCCTAAGAACAATTCATGTGGGGAAACGTACCTGGACATCTACGAAGTAACGGCCGAAGAGGTTGTCGGTTTTATCAACATCATTGACGATCTCCTTGAGTGTTCATGAATGGGTAGGGTATAGAACAAAAGATCTGCTTAATCGCAGTTCCCGAAAAGATGACTTAACCATAACGATTTCAATTCTAATAATAATAATAATGCTTCCAACTTGACAACGAGAGAAAGGGAAATGAGAACCATCAAGTCGAAATACAAAGTTGTCAACGAAGTTAAGGTTCATGAACTTTGTTGAAGAGTCACAACTGTGACAACCTAGAAAGTTTTGAACTCAAAATTTCAACTATCAATGAATAATATGTATTATTGATATATTATTGAATTACAGGAAGGATAAAGCTGGATGGGTATGGGACCATTTCAAACAAACCCCCCCAATGTCTACGTTTTCTGTAGGAATAGTCATTTCAAGTTTTGCCAGTGTATCATCAAATCAATCAAAAGGTAAGGAATCAATAGTTCTCTTTCAGTACCACAAAAATACAACTTTCACACTGGACAACAGTTCAAATTTCTGTATCGAACTAAGTGTTATGTTATAATATTTTTCAGAACGTGAAATAAGGGTTTGGGCAAGACCTGACTTCATGCCTTCATTACTTAATGTGACAGAAAAGGTCCACAAAATAATTGAAATTCTAGAGGATTTCTGGAAGGTGAAATTCACACTCCCAAAACTTGACGTTGTGGCTTTACCAAATTTTCAAGTCAATCGACCAGCAGATAGTTGGGGACTTCTATCTTACAAGTGAGAGATATTATTTTCATCAGATGTAGCTAATCTTGCTCAAAATACACATCGAAAGCTTCAACAAATAATATTTATTATTTAACTTCTAGAGAAAGCGAACTAACCAGCAAAGGTTCTTGGAATCTTGCTCATGAGATAAGCTACCAATGGCTTGGCAACCTTGCTACACCGTACTGGTGGAGCGATGCACATATTAATACAGCATTGGTTAGATTTTTGACAGCCTATACAGTTCTCAAGGTAGTCACATGATATTCAAAGAAGTGAATTCAGCACTTGGCTTTTTGAGAGACCAAAATACTCTAACAAAGTGAAAATTAACTGTCTCTCAATCTTGTTTATAGTCCGTTCACGAAAGTTTGAGCTATCGGTTGGCCATGACAATTTGGCATATTCCACTGTGTATATTAACATTTGGGGTTATGTTTTTTATTTTCTTGTCAGATTGATACGGAATGTTGTCAATATTGCGTAGAGTTCTCTAATAACTCACAAGCTTGTCGGGCGAGGCCGGATACATTCGGCAACGTTAACTTTATTTGACGCTATGACAGCAAATACTGCCAACTTCAGATAAATAAACAAACGCTTACTATGCGCTCAAACTTTCGTGAACGGACTATATGAAAAATTGAATGTTCATTTCATTTGGTGCTCTATGAATTGCTCTATTAACTTTACCTCAAAATACTTAGAATCTATGAAGTTTGAACATTTCTGATGCATTTACAGATCGATGACAGTGATTCAGTGAATAATTGGCCAATGATTATGCTGTATTCAATTTACTACGAGTTCAGCAAAAGATACCCCCATGGAAAAAGTACAGTGATCAAACAAGATTCAACATCAGCAAAAATTGAGCTGGTGTTCAGAATGCTGAATTACACATTAGGTGAAGAAACCTTCAAGGAAAGCATGAGAAAGTTCATGAAAGATAGGTGAGAGCTAAACAAATTCTTCATTGTAATGACACTGCGTCGCCAAATTTCCATTAATTTTCTTGGAAATTGCCAACCTCTGTAATGATTTCTTCCAACGAGATATCTACTTATTGAACATTCATTCAAGCTGTTATGTGTTTTGAAATAACTAATATTTTTGCTTTCACTTAGACAATACAAAAACTTCTTCGGTGATGACATATGGAATGCCTTAACCCAACAAGCTAGACTAGATAAAAAACTTGAAGATGGTGTATCAGTCAATGATATTGCTGCCTCTTGGATCACCAAAGACAGATTACCAGTTGTTGACGTTGTGCGAAATTACGATGGGAATCAGCTGTACTAAGACAGGTATTTAAAAGGCTCTAAATGTTGAAGCATTAAAAAAGAGATACGAATGCTTAAGCAGTGGATAGTTTAAAAGGGGGCTATAGTCAACTGCGACCTCAAGGTCTATTGTACCTCCTCACAGACCTGTCCTGACCAAACCTTTCACAGCTTGCCTTCCAGTTCCAGAGATCTGATGAAATCCACTATCTGTGAAGGCTTCAACGAGGCTAGTTCCTCACTCTCACAAGTTTCTCGCCCAAGGCATTCTCTCCTTTGGTTCGCTATACCAAAGCATTCCGTGACTAGGGGTTTCTTCCTCCATTCCACAGAACCTACACTCGTCAGTGTCCGACAATCCCATCCTCAACAGTCTTCCTTAGGCGACAGTGTCCTGTAAGAAAGCCAGTGAGGAGGTGTAATTGCTTCTTACCAAGATCCAGATATCTTTTGGATCTTGCTGTTCCAAAGTTCCGAAGGAACTCAATAGAATGATCCATCCCAGGGTGATTCCGCCAGAGTTTTTCCCTCTCGGCTTTCTTCTTTTCCAGAAACTCCTTCTCATATGTACATTTACCGTTACCACTGAAGGGTTCTGGGCCAATGAGTGACATTCGTGCGACCTCTTTGGCAAGTGTATGGGCCTCATCGTTTCCTTTGGTTTCCGAATGGCCAGGAACACAGATAAAAAAGAACTTATTTTTCTTGCCTAACTCATTGACTTTGTTCCGGCACTCCCAGATCATCTTTGAGTCGATGACGTATTAGCTCAGTGCTTTAATAGCAGCTTGACTATCTGAGTGTATGACTATATCGCACTTCTGATACTTTCATGCTTAAGCAGAGTATATAAGTGAATTTTCATTGATGATTTATTTATTTTCAGAAACTCTTTCTCAGGGAAAGGCCACATGATGTACCTGATCAAGATAAGTTTACCTGGTGGGTACCAATAGTTCTCTTGAAGCAAACAAACTTGAACTTCTCAGATTCCAAACCGAAACTCTGGATGAAAATGGAGAAAGAAGTAAAAATGGATAATGTTGCTAAGCCAGATGAATTTATCATTGTCAATCCAGAAGAAATAGGTGAATAAAAGATAATAATATTAAACAACTTCAGAGTTAATGAAAGAATATGATTGTAAAAACATTAATTGAAACTTTATCCATAAAATTTTCATAACAATATAAGGAAACTTTTTATCAATGCATGATTGCAGGTCCTTTTCCTGTAAATTATGATGAAAGAAACTGGAACATGTTGGCACAATTCCTTCAAACAAATGAGAGAACTAAAATTCCTGTTAATACAAGAGCGAAATTGATCCACGACGCTTGGAACTTGGCATTTGCTGGAGATCTGAGCTTTGCCACTGCCCTAAATATGACATTATTCCTGAAAAATGAAAGAGAAAACTTGGCTTGGGATCCAGTGTTCACTTTCATAGACCATATTGGCAGACACATCGAACGTCCAGACATTCAGGACAAATTTCAGGTAAACCTTCAAACAACCTATTATTGTAAGTTGTGGTCACTATACAGGGTGCCTCATTAAAAAGTGTCCACCCTCAATAACTCATGAACGAATCAAAATTTGTGAAAACACTCAGATGGGTCGATTTTTGATAACAGGAGGATATGATCTAGAATACGAAGCTTGTTTCTAGTAGCAATTCCCTGGATAGGGTTGCAACCCAAACAGGAACTTGAATAGGAAAAGTGGGTAGTTTTGTAGCACTAATGTATGCATGCCTTCAAAATTGTATGAACCTGAAATTTGTGTTCTATAAAGTGAATGTTTCATTTATTCTTATCGGTACTATCATTCCATCAAAATACCTTGTAGTTTTATAAATTTTCGCTCTATAGAACAAAACTACCCACTCTCCCTATTCAAATTCCTGATAGCTTTGCAACCTTCTTCAGGGGGTTGCTAGTAGAAACAGGCTTTGTGTCCCAGGTCATCTCGTCATGGGGCCTATTGTACTAAATACTTTTCACTTTGCAATTGTCACTTTTCAAATGAGTTACGTTGTACGAAACGAATTCATAATTGAAAAGTGCAATGTGAAAAGTCAAGTGCAAAGTGAACAGCACTTCGAATAAATTGAATGTTAGGAGAAATGTTCTGCAACATAATCAATTTTCACTTTTCAAATTTGTTAGAATGCAAAGTGCAACTTTTAGCTTTGCACTTTTCAAATGAATTACGTTGCACGAAACGCATTCATAATTGAAAAGTGCAATGTGAAAAGTCAAGTGCAATGTGAAAAGTCAAGTGCAAAGTGAGTTAGGAGAAATGTTCTGCAACATAATCAATTGTCACTTTCTAAATTTGTGGGAATGCAAAGTGCAAAGTTGCAAAATATGTTGGTGCAATTGTCTCTGATAATAAAAAATCGACCTGTCTTCGTGTTTTCATAAATTCTGATTCGTTGTAGAGTTATTGAGGGTAGACAATTTTAAATGAGATATTTGTATTGCTCCAACAGATCAATTTTAGAGAGCTCGTTCTACTTAAACGAGTCCTATATCGTTTGGCCCAAATGTATGTTATTTTCGAATTTTTTTCAAGTTTCAGTATTGTCAACCTAGAAGGTAGTACCTACTTTAGGACGACCCAATAGTTTTGCTTCAGTTTTACGAAGGGCGAATGCGAAATTTTCACCATTTCGTGCCAAATTTCTACAATTTCCATGAGTTGTTAGAGCTTTTATAGTTCCATCTTAGTAATGGCGTAGATCACTTATCAAATGTCAAAAGGTGATATTAGATCCAAAAGTGACAGCTGTGCAAATAGCGGGCTATTCAAAACAAACTCCCAACAAGTTGGAAAACATTTTCCTGATATTTGTGGAAATTTCATATCTAATTATTAAACTCTTGTGCAGGTTAATTCATAAATAAAAGTTTCTAAATCAACTTGATACCAAATTCTTCGTAATTTTCGGCGAATAATCCTCAAATTACCAACATTCACGTTCACGTTTCTGAGTAAAACCAAACAATAAATAACGTGAACTCACCATCAAGATTTTCATTACAGTCCACATCAGCAAAATGTGAAGCACTTCCCTAATATTTTTCATGATATAGTTGTTCTCACAGAACATACAATATTGTTCTAGTATGAGTTCTAACCCAAAATAGTTAGCATGATCACTCCACTCATTCACAACATGATTTACTAAAGTAAGTGGTTTATTGGAACTATTAACATCTGCACAAAATACACAATTCTCTTGATTATCGTGTTTTATCGGAGTAAAAAGTGTGGGATCACTTGAACCGTTCAATCTACCTTTGAATAACGTAATTTGCTATACAGGGTGTTTTTTTTGTAAAAAGTATATAATAATTTTTTTCCTCAACTAAAAAATATTTTCATTGCTTTTTCCAGCAAGTGGGTGAATCGAGAAATTAATATCCCTTATTGGTACTTCATAATAAACTGTGTTTTGAAATAATACTCTAATTCAATTTATGGGTAATTCCAAAAATATGGCAACCTAGCACCATTCGTTTTCGACTTTGAATGTTTTTTAGCGAATATCTTCTGTTCAAATTCGTCATTTTCAGCTTTCCGAAAAAACAATTTAATATTTTTGGTTGTTTAATCAATCAGTTTTAATAACGAATTGTATAATCAACCCATTATACGTCTGTTTGCTCTGTCATAATAATAGCCATTAATCCCAAGTGAATAATGAGATATTATTCACTGCTGTCAGATGCCTCATAGATTCAGATTTATTACATATTTAATAGTATATTCTTGGAATAGATCCTTCTTCAGTATTCTAGAGTATTCAGCATTCTAAACAAATATGGGTATACCTTGTCAATCGTGGACCAAATCAACTTTTGCTGCATCAATGAATGCAATTTTCATTCTAGAATATACAATGACAAATTCGCCGAAAATTTCTAATGTGTCAACTTGACTTTTTCCACATTTGTAATAGAAGGGTCTTATCACTGTCGCCAAATGTTAAAATTTTCAAAAAATATATTCAGTTGTGGTTAAAGTATAGTATGCTACTCTCGTATAATGGCTGTTATTCACTCGTTATTTGGGCGACTCGCCTACGGCTCGTAGCCTAAACTTCACCTGGTGAATAATAGCTATCATTATACGCTCGTTGCATAATATACTTTTTTACTGTACTATTACAAATAGCATTTTTTCAAGAATTAATATGGATACATATGTAAAGACACTGATGTTACTTTTGTGGTAACAATTAGAAGTTACAGTAAATTAATGATTAGGTAATTACTGATGAAGCAATGATGAATCGATAGTATCTCAATAGAATATAGAATAACTGCAGAATAAATACACATATGTATTAAATTTTCATCGTGAGTATGCAACTCAAAATACGTTCAATTGTATCATTGATCATCAATTATCAGATATATTCAATTTTCTCAGGAAATGACGAATGAATCTAACAGGAATACCTTATCGCATGCCTTCAATAGTATCGATTCCTTGCGAAATATGTCTGCCTTGAATTCAGGCCAGTTGTATAATAAAACATGCTCATTATTCATGACTACCTAAGATTCTTTGAAGTTCCGAGCTGATAGCGATAATTAACGAATCGATAAAATTCCTATGATTCATTATTTAACAATTGGGGTAAAACTATTGAAGTGTTTTTTATCGATATGAAACCTCAGTTTGAATATATTTATGGTTTTATTATCTAAAAAACATTTGAAATGGAAGTATATTCCTTTGCTTCCCTGCAACTTCAAATCATATAAGGTATCATACAATAGAAAGTCAAAATTGAAAACCATAGAACAAACAAAAATATAATGGAAACCTCAATAACTTTTCCTAAGGCTCTGAAAAGGGGAGTATACCAGACAGTCATGCTGGGTCCAACCACAGACTCGAAAATTACAGAACAATTCGAATGAAATGAAATCTGTAATCGAATAAATGCTTATGCTTACCTGTCTATTCTCCAACTTTATTGTTTTGAATAAAAAATCAATACTTTCCATTAACTATTCTTCAAAAAAAGCACGCAACTAACAATAGAGCACAATAACTGAGAAATTGACATTACCATCTGTAATTTTCGAGTCTATGGTTGGACCCAGTCAGCCTGTCTGGCATACCTATCTTTCTAGTGCTCTACTTTTCCTTATAGTGACTCCGAAAAATTTAGAGCTCTCTGTGAAAGCTCAAAAAAAATTGGATCGTAATATTCAATATTTTTGAGATTGAAAATAATGGTATATTGAGGAACGAGAATATAATGATTGCTATTATTCACGAGGTGAGTCGCCCAAATAACCGAGTGAATAACAGCCATTATACGGGAGTAGCATACTATACTTCATTCACGACTACTGAATTTATTCCTTGAAGATGTTAACATTTGACGACCGGGACAAGACCCTTCTATTACAAGTGTAGACAAAGTCAAGTTGACACATGAGAAATTTTTTGGAAAACTTGTCGTTCTATATTTTGTAATGAAAATTGCATTCATTATTGTAACAAAAGTTGATTTGGTCTACGATTGACAAAGTACACCCGTATATGTTCAGAACACTGAATACTTCAGGACACTGAATAAATATCCATTTAAAGAAAATTAAATTCCTATTAAATCTGAATCTATGAAGCATCTGATAGCAGTGAATAGTATATCATTATTCATGGGTATTATTATGGCAGAGCAAGAGGACGTATAATGGGTTAATTATACAATAGTAGTAGATAAAACTGATTTATTAAACAACCAAAAAAGGTTAAATTTAAGCTACGAGCCGCAGGCAATAAGTCTCCTTAATCACCGAGTGAATAAAAGCCAGTATACTACTATACTTTATCCACGACTATTGAAAATTTTTCTTGAAATTCTTAACATTTGGCGGCCGCAATATGTCCCTCCTATTACTAGCGTGGAAAAAGACAAGATGACATAAGTATCAGTAATTGTTTGATTATTACGACCAATCAAAGAGACGTGTATAATGGGTAGATATAAGAAAGTCTTGATAAAGTAATTCATTCAATTTTCTCTATACTGAATGAAATGAAATGAAGATCAACCGTTAAGTTCATTCAATTGCTATATTAGTTGTCAAATTTCATTCACCATTTTATTTTAATTCCTTTTTCCTATTTACAGGCTTATATAAGACTTCTTCTGACTCCATTATACAAAGACCTTGGTAATGAACCATCAGAGGACGAAAGTGAGGCCAAAGCACAACTACGATCATCCTGTAAAGTATTTTTATGTGGAGCTGATTACAAGCCTTGTATTGAAGAAGCTCAAGCCGCTTACAGAAAATGGATGGAAATGGAAAATCCAGATGAAGGCAATCCGTATGTATTCGAGTAGTTTGCTCAAAGTAGTTTTTTTTCTAGTTTTGCAGATATTTTCAATATGCTTTTGAAATTTTGTATGGTTTGGTAGCAAAACCATGGTATTTAGAATACGTAGTTGAACCATCCCTTTATAAAACTCACTTTTGAGGTTCACTAGGAACATGTAAGCTATCTAATTGAAAAAAATTAAGAAAAGTCCTGAACAGGAGCTTTTGAACTCTCGTTTATTGGGACTTGAGATTGATACTTACTCAGAAAATGAAATATGTAAAAAATATAAAGTAAAAAAGATTAAATTCTATGGTTCTGATAATGCGATCCTCTTAAAATTTTGCATGAACATTCAGTATATCAGTTTTCATTCACAAATTGAGTTTCACCTGTTTCACCTGAATCGAATATTCTGTTATGGAAATAAAAAGATTCTGCTTTCAATATTCGAATTGGATTTTTTATGGTTATGTTAACACTATGGCCACATAATTTGGCATGAAAATTTAGTAGGTATATCAGTTTACATTCAAAAAATAAATTTCACTCGAATCGGATATCCTGTTATGGAAATATAAAGATTCTTCTTTTCAATATTCCCATTGAATTTTCTATGGTTCTGTTAGCACTATGGCCACGAAATTCTGGATAAACATTAAGTATATCGATCACGATTCACAAAATAAATTTCACTCGAATCGGATATCCTCTTTTGGAAATTTTAAGTTTCTTCTTTTTCAATATTCCAATTAAATTTTCTATGGTTCTGTTCACACTATGGTCACAAAAGTTTGCATGAGGCTTGTTATGAGCATCTCGCATTTGGCCGTAACATTTCATTTCGATTGGTTTCGTTTTTTCTGAGATATGGAGGAGAAAAACTTTTGAAAGGCCATATTTTAAGGAACATCCTGTACGATTTGGCTGGTTAACTTAACTGAGCCATTTGGGACCCGAACTCATTCTGAAAACTCTAAGTCTCTAGGACGATCCCTTCAATAGTTATTGTGCTAACAGACGGACAGACGGCCGGACGTACGGTCCCATGGACAGAATTGAATTTGACCACGAATTCATCATTAGGGTGTCTAACAATATCGTTTGAGACCATTTTCGGCTCAAAATTAAAAAAATACAGACATTTTGGCGAAACGATATAGCACTCGTTTAAGTAATTTAAGTGTTATGTTGATAAGTGTATTAATTAAATTAGTGAATTGAGTAATAGATAATTATAATTCAGGGTGGGACAAAGGAGTTTGCGCCTTTATAAATTCAATTAAACAAAAACTCATGCAAATATGGATTTCATCATGTTTCCATCATCAAGTACAACATAAAAACTTCACGTTTAGAACGTTTCGAAGGTGCTCGGTGATTTGGGCCACTCGCCTACGGCTCATAGCCTAAACTTCACCTCGCGAATTATAGCTATCATTATACGCTCGTTGCATAATATACTGAAGTTTCCGTGCTCCACCATGCATAATATGTATTACATGTTCAACAAAAGCAGTTCGCAGCTCTGCCTGAGAACAAGAATTGTAAGATTTTCAATGCAGAACAAGAATTGTTCAAAGATATTCAATGCAAAACTCATTGAAAAATATTCTTACAGGATCGCCAACCAGTACCTTTGCCCAGTTTTCAAATGGGGAACATGGGAGGAATGGTACTTTGGCTTCCAACGTGTACTGAAATTCCCAGCTGATCGGAAACAAAGTGAAAGGACCTACCTCCTGAAAACATTGGCAGGATGTCCTAATGATCCTACCACGATTGAAAGATTCCTGAACTTCTCAATTTTAACCAAAGAGGAGCATTTCAAGGACAACGACCTCTACCTTATTTTCAACATGATGACAGGAAACCCTAAGGGTTATACAACTCTTTTTGAATTTTTGAGGGAGAATTTCGACAAAATTAAGAAGAGGTGAGGTCAAATGAATTCTTATGAATATTGCAAATGCACTGAGGATATATACACTTTTGAATTTTCTTTCCTTTCATCATCTGTCTCGAAGAAATCACTTGGTTATATTTTATGTAAACGATCAACTACAGTTTCTTGTTAAGAAATAAAAATTAACACGTTAATAGGAACGCAAGAATAATATAAACAATAAAAGCAGAGAATAATATTAATTGATTAATATCAACCAATATCAAACCCATACTTCGGAACTAATCCCGTCAACGCACAAAGAACATGCATGGTGGTAATATCAAACAAAGCATCCATAGATAGCTTTATTATTTATCCATTTTTCATACAAAACTGGTGGACATCTAGCTACTCAGTTCAAGGTTCATGCATCGGAGGTAGGTGTTCGTTAGGATCCCAGGAGATGGCGTTTTGTTTCTGTTATTCTCATAAATAGACTACATTTCTTCAAATAAGGGAACCTAGAATGCCTTTCATACGGAGCTCCTCTATATAAAGAGCCCCAAATAGGACGGAGCAGTTATCTATGGATGCTCTGTTTGATATTACCACCATGCATGTTCTTTGTGCGTTGACGGGATTAGTTCCGAAGTATGGGTTTAATATTGCATGATTTCAATCAATTAATATTATTCTCTGCTTTTATTGTTTACAGTTTCTTGTTTCTTTTTTGAAACCAGAAATAAATCTGCTTAGCTGCGGATTTTGAGGGTCTTCTTGTACGTCGAACATTCCTAGATGGGCCATAGAAAATAACATTTCATAGTGACAGAACATGAAACGAATTATAATTATTTTCTACTTCTTTTCATAAATGTCCAAGTTATGGCCATTTTTATCATAAAAGCTGGGGTCGTTTCGAAATCGAAGACGGTAATTTAGGATCATATTTTCATACGTAGGTATGTATTTCAGATTTGAGACGAAACCCCATCTGTGGAACAGTCTAGTTACTTCAGACTACCACAGTATTCAAGACACAAGAAGGCATGAATAAGATTTCACAGTTATACGAAGAAAGGAAGGTGATTTTGGTACAGCAGATTTTGTCATAGAAAAAGCACTTAAAAATATCAAAGAAGAAGTGGTATGGAGTAACGAAAATTTGCCAGTCATAGAGCAGTGGCTGGTTAATTACTTGAAAGAAAATGACAGCAAGGCTGGATAATAATCATTTTCTGTGATTATAGTGATTGAACAAGGGTGGACATTCTAGATCTTAATTTTATTTCGAAATATGAATAATTGTCTTTAACTAAGCATGTAAATAGAAATAAATTGCTATGAAGAGATTGTTTTCTTTACCCTCTGTTTCATGTGTAACTAAATATGATTGATTTCAAATCATACAAGCTGTTCAAAATAATTTACTCGAAACTTTTATTAATTCTTGAAAACCTTGTCCTGAAAAATATATTTCAATCGGATAGACTGAAATTTGCTGGCCTCGTAGACCATTACTCATTTATTAATTGAATTCTATATGAGGAATTATTTATTCTCCAAGCCAAGCAAATACCTATCTTCCAAAATTTGGTTACGGATACTTCGTCTTAATATACAGTGTTTTCCTTTCAACTTGGCCTACTAAACGTATTTGGAAAACTAGTGAACGAGTGTTTGTGTTGTGGCATCTCTTTCGGTCACCATAGGAAACATTTTTTTTTCTTTTATTCATTCTGTATCATCTTAAATCTATTAGTTTTTTTTTAACCAATTGTATGCTTGTAATCAATTCATATAGATGAGATGAGATGAGATGAAAGAACTGTCTGCCTAAAATATTTTCAGCCGACAGTGTTGACACATCTATCTACTGTCTTATTTCAAATGAAACTACTTATATTTTTATTTATGTATCGATGGAATACAAAATTCTCAGTGTAACTTATTGAAAATATTTCTGTGATGCACTGTTGCCAAGTTTTACATAAATTCTTGAAATTATTTACATCTGCATTGGAAATTCAATATCTCGATTATTATTTATTGATCAACGTAACCAAACTTAGCAGTCACATAGTAGAGAATCCCAGCATTTATGTGGTACATTCGGTATTTCGATACTTCGTTAGGTTTTTCGAAGATTCCAAAAATGTGGAACCTAAAACTGCAATATTTCGGAATTTCCATATTTGTTTTACAGCATTCGATTCGAAATATAAAATGAATGGCAATCTTTTCTTATATTAATTATTATTTCGGAAAGCTCATGAAAAATACTTCAATTTTTTATTATTTATAGCTATATGATCTATGGTTATAGGGGAAGGTGAGGTATAATGATCCCCTTAAGGGAAAATTTTAATTGTGACTAAAGTTGAAGGCAAAACCGCAAGATTTCAATTGTTGAAGGTAGCGAATTTACTTAACTTTGTATCTGCCTACTCATTTTTCATTTCATCTATGTAGTTTTTTTGTTTTAGATATTTTTGTTAAAGTTTAGTGAAGGATCATTTTATACACCCCTGTGGATAAAATGATCCCTGGGGTAGGGGCAAAATGATCCCAGGGATCATTTTGTACTATAATTTAATAAATATCAAATAAAAATGAAATAAAAAACTCTGCTGTTTATTTAAATGATAATATGTATTGTTCATAATAATTTAAGTATGTAAGCAAGTTACACAAAACAAAACTATTCGATGGGTTGAAAAATAATATTTTTCTTGGGCGTTTCTCAAAGTCGAGAGAAATTCATCCACCATATTCTTATTAAAACCTCGCGCACGCATTGTAATTTCTGGTCTACGTCTAAATCCACGAAGCCATTCAAGTCCAGCTTTTCCTTTAGCTTCGGAAAATTGATGCGGTAAATTATTTCTTTCTGCCATTTTTGGTGAGCTGAGGTTAAGAAATCCTGAGTGGTCAGCCCGTATATTATTCTGGACTCCATGCCAACAAGTTCCAATTCTTGTTCCAGGTTGAACATTGTTTGTTTGCTACCTAACTTTTTAGCTGATCCTACAGCTATTTTATTTTTACCTTTGGCTTTTCTTTCTAATACCATCACAGGGACCTCAAATTCTCTTCTCGCGGTTTGTAAGTCATACCATCTCTGATGCCTTTTGCATTTGTTCTTCAGACCTCTTTAAGCGATTAGTTCTACTTTTATAAATTCTCGGCATGATCTGTAAACAAAAACTATTAATGGGGTTAAATGATTCCAGGGATCATTCTAGACACACAGAAGGGATCATTTCACCCCAAATACCAAATTACAAAATATCGATCAAAACAAAACCTTCACATACCGCGTGCGATGATCGAATATTGCTTAAATTTTAGCTAACTGCTACTAATACCCGCAAATAAAACAACATTTCAGTGAACACTCACATGTAAAAAAAACGAAAGTACAAAAACATGCTTACCTTAGATCAGAGCCACACTTTTCGATTATTTTTTAATAAAATCACGCCAAGCACTCGCACCGTATTAACATTTTACAGGTAATTCGCAGGGGCGCAGAGGAACATGTTTCATGTGTATTTGGATAGATGGTACAAACTGTTTCTGATTTAAGGCGGGGGATCATTTGATCCTTAGGGATCGTATTACCTCACTTTCCCCTAATGCTTTATGATTATAAGGTTAATTATCGGAATGAATTCTATGATTGAGTTGAAAGATTATTTGGGCTGTTTCCATTATCTTGGATTGTTCTATATCAAGAATTTCCCGTTCACAATCTATGATTGAGGTCATAAAGATTGGGTCCGGGTCTTCATCTTGAAATATTTCTATTTCAAATTTCATACTTTCGGAGCGGAATCTCCGAAAAACATTAGAATGTGTTAAAATGCCGAATATACCTACCACATTAATGCTGTCATAAGTTTGTCACACGTTTTTTATCATTATTCCGAAATTGAATTCGATATTTAGGATGAAATACCACTATTTAAATCTATGGGAGATGATTACCCTTCAGTAGGGTCCTGTAGCGGTCTTAGAAGAACGGAAGATTCGAAAATCATCACTTGGAACGCCTGAACTGGTTTAAAAAACACCCTCCTGGCCCAAGAGCATCAATTAAGTGTTTTGTGTCTAAATATTGAAGGTATTTATTCGAATAGTTTTAAGTTTCAATTTGTAAAAACGGCGAGGCAGGGTTTTTTTCTACTGAGGTTTTTCCCTGTGCTCTGGTATCATACGGCAGAATAGTATGGTACCCCGTTTTGCATCAACCTCAGCTAGGGACTTTTTTGTTTCATGAATTGTATTTTGTTAGCTCTCAATCAAAAGAATATATATATATATATATATATATATAAATTGTTGATTGAAGTTTCTGGGTTTTTTAGCACTAAGTCTTACCAGTAAATAGTCATTTACTTTTAATAAAATATATTAACTCCGACATATGTTTCGGCCTTATTATGGCCTTTTTCAAGGATAGTACAACCATCAATAATTCCTGTAAAATTACAAATAATGAACATCACAATAAATCAATTTAAAATTTTCCTACACTTACTATTTTCGTCAAAATATTGCATTTTCAGTTAAAAATATAAAACCAACAATGAGTATAAACATGAATAAAATAGTTATCTAAAATTTAACAATTTACACTCTTATCAATCCATACAGATGTCGTAATATTTATTCGTCTTGAGTTTGAAAAATTAAATTTGACGTTCATAACTTTACCAATGTTTGTTTGTGTCATATCTGTGAAAATGTGTAATTGTTTTATATTTTTAACTGAAAATGCAATATTTTGACGAAAATAGTAAGTGTAGGAAAATTTTAAATTGATTTATTGTGATGTTCATTATTTGTAATTTACAGGAATTATTGATGGTTGTACTATCCTTGAAAAAGGCCATAATAAGGCCGAAACATATGTCGGAGTTAATATATTTTATTAAAAGTAAATGACTATTTACTGGTAAGACTTAGTGCTAAAAAACCCAAGAAACTTCAATCAACAATTTATAAATTAAATAGCACAAGAAAACTAAACAACGAAAAATATATATATATATATATTGTTATGAAATCGTGTATTTCTTTCTTGATTTAATTGTAATTTCAATTGGTTATGAAATTACACGATCCAAACAAACTCTTGAGCTAATTTGTATTGATTTATGAGATTCTTTTCAGGGTGGATTCTCGTGAAGCAAATTTCGTGACTTTTCTTAAATTTATTTATTTCTGACTGACAAATACATTTTCCATAGTAACACATCCTTATTTTTCAATCCTGCCTACTTACAAACTCTTATAATTATAATTTCATATCAATTTCCATAACAAATTCCCCAAAATAATAATATTTATTCATTGAATGACTTAATGAAAAGGAATAAATATTATTGATTTTCGAACTAAATAACTTTTCATATGTGATAGATAAATTTCAAATTACGTTAACTAAAAAAAAAATTCTTGATACTTGACTGATACTATTTCTTTTAGCCGGTGATAGCATGTTCCTTTTAACTCATTAATTTTTTCACTGTACAATTCATTTTTAATTACCTTCTCTTGGGCAGATCCCCAAAAATATTCCAAAAATTTACTTTTAAATGTTTCAAAATCATCCAGTTCTGTTTCCTTAATAGATAACCATAATAGTGCTTCATCTTTATTTTCTAAATATCTGATGAATGGAACTGGGTGTAGTTTTTTTATTATTCCATTGAAAATTAGCTTATTCTCCCCTAAATTAATTGCTCCATGTGTATCAGTCGTTTCATTTTTCATAAGTCTATCTAATTTTTCATTTTGTTTTTCTATTATATCTCCTTGTAATGCAGCATTTTTGTTAATTTCATTTTCATTTTGTTGTATCTCATCATGAATTTCTTTTCTGATTCTCATTTCTATTACTTCCAATTCCTCACGGTTTGTTTGTTTATTTATTTCAATTATCTGCTCTAATTTATCCTCGGTTTGGTTGATTCTTGTTGTGAAATTCTGATAAATTATTATCAATTTTTCATTCATTTCTTTTTCCATTTTATTTTCGATCATAGTCATTCTGTCATTCAATTCCTTTGTAGTGTTATCAATTTTCTTTTCCAATCTTTCAATTATTCTTTTTTCCATTTCATTTGTTTTCTGTTCCATTTCTTTCTTATTCTGTTCCATTTTCAAATTCATTTCTTTTATATTCTCTTCTATTTTCAAATCCATTTTTTCCATATTCTCTTCCATTTTCAAATCCATTTTTTTTATATTCTCTTCCATTTTCAAATCCATTTTTTTTATATTCTCATTAGTTTTTCTTATTTCTGCTAATAAAATGTTGAATTTATCGCTTTCTTCATCTCCTTTTTCCCCAATCATGGTTTTGCTCCTAGTTTCCATTTCTTACCGTATATGAAATTTATTCGTAAATTGAATCTTAGTCCAACGTTGGGCGCCAATTTGTTATGAAATCGTGTATTTCTTTCTTGATTTAATTGTAATTTCAATTGGTTATGAAATTACACGATCCAAACAAACTCTTGAGCTAATTTGTATTGATTTATGAGATTCTTTTCAGGGTGGATTCTCGTGAAGCAAATTTCGTGACTTTTCTCAAATTTATTTATTTCTGACTGACAAATACATTTTCCATAGTAACACATCCTTATTTTTCAATCCTGCCTACTTACAAACTCTTATAATTATAATTTCATATCAATTTCCATAACAATATATATTAACGCTGATATTCCCTTTTGAGAAACTGTTGAGTTTGGTTTCGTTCACATGAAAAATAATCGAAATATGGTTTTTCCAAACTGGCAATGCAGTTGTCTAAAATTTCAAGCAGCTGTACATAACTTGGCAAGAGTGCATGACAGAGAATCCTTTTAGTATATTTTACCATTGTTTGAAGAGTAAAAAACAATGATTTTACGAATTTGATATGGAATCGATACATAAATAAAAATATGATAAAAGTACCTACATACAGGGTGTTTCATCATAAACTGGACAAACATATATTTTCGTGTAGAGGACATCGGTAGAATCATTTTTGCCTTATACAATATATCCCGTTTTCGAAGCATAAGCGAGATACAGGGTCAAAAACGTCATTTTTGAGCAAGATTCTCATGAGTGTGGTCAGTTATGTATAACACTTGGTGTAACGGTTTTTGGTCAAATCTCAGTATTTTTGGGTCCTCTATCCAGAAAGTTGACGAACTCCGAAAAAAAATTTACAAAATGGCGGAAAACCTGCAATGTTCCAATTTTTTTTTTGCGGTTGTCAAATTGACTTTTGTTTTCTGAATGAAAACAATTTTCTAAGACTTTCTGTGAAAAAATTTTTTCAAAAAATCGAACACAAATTTTTTTTTACATGTCTACAGCGATGAAAAAATTTCACTCGAAATGGATGAAATTTTGTACAATTGTACTTCTTGAATTATCAATCACGAATATGAAAACAGAATCGTAAAATATCGAACGGTTTCGTTACTACAGTCATTCAAATGTTTCGTTCGGACCTCTGAAATATTGAAAATAAAATTGTTTTGGGTTCTAGAATCAAAATGATTAAATTATTGGCATGTCTAAACATTTTAGATGAATTTAAAAACGAAAAAAATCAGTGAACTTAGTTGCGACTCGAAACGACGTAGGTATTAAATAGGGAAATGGCACTGTTCTAAGGATATTAATAATATCGTTGCCAGGCAACAGTAGTTCGTAGTTCATAGAGTTGGACTGGTATTTAATTTCAGTGAATATAATTTAGCCAGTAGTCAAACTCTATGAACTACAGACTACCGTTACCTGGCAACGAATATTAATATCCTTAGAACAGTGCCATTTCCCTATTTAATACCTACGTCGTTTCGAGTCCCAACTAAGTTTCACTGATTTTTTTCGTTTAAATTCATCTTAAATGTTAGACATGCCAATAATTTAATCATTTTGATTCTTGAACCCAAAACAATTTTATTTCAATATTTCAGAGGTCCGAACGAAACATTTTGAATGACTGTAGTAACGAAACCGTTCGATATTTTACGATTCTGTTTTCATATTCGTGATTGATAATTCAAGAAGTACAATTGTACAAAATTTCATCCATTTCGAGTGAAATTTTTTCATCGCTGTAGACATGTAAAAAAAAATTTGTGTTCGATTTTTGAAAACATTTTTTCACAGTCTTAGGAAATTGTGTTCATTCAGAAAACAAAAGTCAATTTGACAACCGCAAAAAAAAATTTGGAACATTGCAGGTTTTCCGCCATTTTGTAAATTTTTTTTCGGAGTTCGTCAAATTTTCTGGATAGAGGACCCAAAAATACTGAGATTTGACCAAAAACCGTTACACCAAGTGTTATACATAACTGACCACATTCATAAGAATCTTGCTCAAAAATGACGTTTGACACCCTGTATCTCGCTTATGCTTCGAAAACGGGATATATTGTATAAGGCAAAAATGATTCTCCCGATGTCCTCTACACGAAAATATATATTTGTCCAGTTTATGATGAAACACCCTGTATGTAAGTACATATATTAAAATTAAAAATCTACTCGATTCAGATAACACCGAAAATGCCCTTAGTTCAGAAAATATCGAATCAAATTTCTACTTCATGGTCACACTGTATTTGCAAACGTATTTCTTGCTAGAGGAAAAATACTCATAATGGAGAAAATTATTCCATTTGTTGTCAATATCAGTTATTTCAAGCGTTCAAGGGTGTTCCATCCATCATTATCGGTGTAATGTGTAATTATTAGACAAAATTGTAGTAAATATGCATATGAATATTAATGAGTGATAAACGAAATTGCCAGTCATTCTAGTATCCAAATTAATGAAATGATGTGTTGCAAAAAAAGCTTTTACACAAAAACAGATAAAAAAGCAATAAACATTTTCCAAAATAAATGTGGATAAAATTATTACGAAATAAAATTTTGTAGTAAATTTCAAAACTAAATGATTGAGATGTCCAAAGTGGTATACCTACATGGTGATTGGTAATTCGACGTGATCCTTCGAAGAGGATATACCAGATTTCATTTACAGCAAAATGCGTTCAGTTAAGCATGATCCGAAAATCTATGGTTTCGAGTATATGGCGATTTTTCAACTATTTACAAATTTCCTGAAATTTCGTTATTGAAAATAATTAGGGGAAGTGTGCCCATGTTGGCACCCTTAACGAATTATTCACATATTTCATTAAAGAAATATTTTTCTATATCATCGATTGTACAGATTTACTGCTACTCGTATGTAGTATGCATTTTTATACATAGTATCGATATAAATTTTCAAAAATTTAGATTATAGCACTTTTTAAAATTTGGCCACGGGTGCCATCATAAGATCACGTATGTCCTTTGATGGCATATAACTGAAAATAAAATGATTTTTTTATTGAAATGTTTTATTGAAGAAAATAGCAGTCCTATTTCATGAAAATGAAATATAAGTGTAGAGTAACTAAATTACATTCTTTGGCATCGTCAAAATATATAATATATTTTTTATACGCAGTTGGCAGTGGTGAGAGTTCTTGTATGATTTTCAATGATCTCGATACTTCACTCGAAACCATTTTCATTATTTTCGGATACCTCTAATATTTCTTGCGAAGTACCACGCTTTGAAGGAATCGTCTCTTGATCTTGATTTTTTTTCTACAATGGCACCCTATGCTATCATAGGAACACTCTGGCTATGCCATCATAAGCATAAGTAACATATATTTTTCAACAAAGCGAAAACGGTACTAAAAAGACGAAAAAACCTAAAACTTTCACACTTAAAGAATTGTTATAGAGTGATTAAAGGAAATTAAAATCATTTTTTAAACAGATTTTCTGAATATCCAAATAAAACAAAAAAGGATGAAATAACTATTATACATCAACACCTACCGAAATGATTGAACTCTTATAAAAGTCACAAATTGCCACGTATTCAAGGTGTAACTACGTATATCAAGCGTAAATGTTAACAGACTTATTTGAAGTGTGCCACCATAAGCAGGATGCCATCATAGGCATACTTCCCCTAATTTTTCGAAAAGTACTCAATTCTCAATATTCAATGAATATTATTTAATAACTGTGGAGATGGTCCCCATATCTATTCACTGAATTTTCTGATAAGCGAAGATACACAGGGTCATAAACAGCTGCACCAGTTTTCCTCTTAAAACCTTGACTAAAGAATTCAGAATTACTCTGAAAACGGATTCTAAACTTGGTGTACAAATGTAAGATATCTATTGAAATATAATCTGCGAAGATTCTGCATTTCTAAAAAACTTTTTAGGTTTTATTGACCATGTACCTTTTTGAAAAGCTAACGAAACAGAGAAGTTTTTCTTCATATTTGTACACCAAGTTCATAATAGTTTTTTTGAGAAATTCTAAATTTTTTCTTTAATATTTTATGAGGAAAACAGGTGCAGCTATTTATGACCTAGCATATCTCCGATTTTCAGACAGTTCTAAGCTTTGAAAAAATTTTCTTTGAATATTTGGAGCCAAGTCGTTTTCACTAAATTAATTATTTATTTTCGATGACGAAGTAGAAAATTTCAAAAATGTTGATAAATCATCATATTCTCGTAACCATACCTAACCTAACCTAACCATAGATTTTTGGACCATGCTTCACTAGCCGCATTTTGCTGTAATGACGTCCCCTGGACCCCTTCGAAGGATCACGTCGAAACCAAACATCCTGTATACTCGAATATGTAACTTTTTCGAAAGATTGAATAGTCTTAGTGCCGTCTCAAACGAGTTTCTCATCATTGTTAGAAAAAATAACTGAGCAATTATTTCATATTCAGTTCAATCGTTTTTCATCTGATAACAGTTTTTAATGTTTTTCGTCACTGTCTCAAACTAAACAAAACTAGATAACGCACAATAGATCCGTTCAATAAAATCGAATTTTATCATCAAAAAATTTATCACTGATATTTGTTATCAATCCTTGACCTAGTTTTCATGAAATTTAGCCGAATATTGCATAAGATCACAGTGAAATTTTGGAATTCGAGATAGAATTCATAAAATCGACAGATTGAGCAAATAAACTGACAGATTTAAGTTTATCCATCGATCGTCTCCCTAAAAAAATTAATTCTCTGTTCTGAAACAAACTCATATTGGCTGCAATTTTCCTATTAAACTAACAGTGCTGATTTCAAGTAATCGTTCATTCGTTGGAGTATTACAAGATATTAAACGACAAATTCAAAAATTCAAGAAAACCCCTGAGCAGGGGCTATTGAGCGCTCGTTCTGCGGTGGGGCAATAAGACTATTACCACAACATATTATATGGGATTTGAGATTGATACCAAAATTATAATTCAAGAATCTCAGCAAAATCGGAATAATATTCTGAAAATTACTGAAAAAATTAAATATGTAGAAAATACAATATAATAACAAGAATTCAATTATATGGTTTTAATGATGCGATCCTTTTGACATTTCACATTAACACTCAGTATAGACTAAGCATATTGCTTAGTCTGAAAATATGATCTGCGGAGCGAGTAAGATTATCTGTGACGTCATGACATTTGTTGTAGAGTGAAAATAATAAAAGAACGCTCAGGAGCAAAGGCTTGTCAAGTCAAAGAATTCGTAACCTCAAAATTATTATTTGCTGTCTCTCGCTCTGAAACTGTGTCTCTGCTTCCGCGGTACCACATATTGTAACAACAAAATTAGTTTCATCTTTCGTTAAAACATCCAGAACATAAATAACTAACCTAAACTGTCCTAAACTAACTTTTAGGTTAGAATAAAATGACATTTGGAAGAGCTCTCGCTTTTGAGCGGGAGCGAATATATCTGATCTTCTTGCTCGCTCTGATAATAAAAGATCACGATGCAGAGTGAAGTGAGCGAAGAGAGCTTAATAAAAGACCAGCTGAGAGCAAGAAGTGCACGCCGAGCAGAATATTCAGACTAAGCAATAGTAGTTTTCATTCTCAAAATAAATTTCACTCAAATCGGATACTCTGTTATGGAAATATAAAGATTCTTCTTTTCAATATTCCAATTGAATTCTCTATGGTTCTATTCAAACTATGGCCGCAAAATTTTGCATCAAGATTCAGTATATCATTTTTTATTCACAGAAAAAATTCACTCGAATCAGATATCCACCGCCTCGGTGGCTGCAAGGACATGGCGTGTGCCTACAAGTACTTGCGAAGCTGTAGGTCTGGGTTCGAATCCCGGCGTGGGTATGGATGTTTGTGTATGTCCTAGTATGTCTAAGAACAACAATTGTTAGAGTGGTATGTAAGATGTGAATGAGAGTCTTAAGTGTTAAATTGAAAACTATGAATAATGATATGTTCGTTGCCTCGATGGTCTAAGATACCAAGGGCATTGTGAAAGGATGAATGATGATGAATGAATGAATGAATGAATCAGATATCCTGTTAGAGAAATATGAAAATTTTTTGTAATATTCCAATTGAAATTTCTATGGTTCTGTTAAAACTATGACCACAAAATTTTGGATGAACATTCAGAATATCAATCTCCATTCACAAAAGAATTATATGGTTCTGATGATGCGATCCTCTCGAAATTTTGCATGAACATTCAGTCTAGTAGTTTTCATTCTCAAAATAAATTTCTCTCGAATCAGATATTCTGTTAGGAAAATAATATAAAGATTCTTCTTTCAATATTTCAATTGAATTTTCTATGGTTCTATTCAAACTATGGCCACAAAATTTTGCATGAAGATTCAGTATATCAATCTTTATTCACAGAAGACATTTCACTTGAATCGGATATCTTTCTATGGAAATATGAAGTTTTTTTCTCCAATATTCGAATAAAATTTTCTATGGTTCTGTTCATACTATGGCCAATTAATTTCACATGAGGCTTGTTATCAGCATTTTGCATTTGGCCGTAACATTTCATTCCGATTGGTTCCGTATTTTCTGATATATTAAGGAAAAAAAATTTTGAATGGTCATATTTTATGGAACAAACCTGTATGATTTTTTTGCTGGTTAACGAACTTAACCGAGCCATTTGAGAACCGAACTCATCTTTAAAATTTTAAAACAATCCCTTCGAAAGTTATTGTCCTAACGGACGGCCGGACGGCCCCATGAACAGAATTGAATTTGACCTCGAATTCGTCATAAGGGAGGCTAACCCTATCGTTTGGGACAATTTTCGGCTCAAAATTCGAAAATAACAGACATTCCGGCAAAATGATATAACACTCGTTCAAGTAGAACGAGCGCTCAAAAAACACAAAATTTTGTTTGTTTTAAAGATCCTCCAGGATGTAGAATTGTGAAAAAATTGATTTTATTAACAATTTATGTTGTCAAAAATCAGATCGTTAGTTTAAAAACATAGGGATCCTGTCAAACTCCTAATATTTCGCCAATAAATGCTAGGGACAATGCCTTAGAATGATGAAATACAACAATATCAGTGATTTCAGATCTCACACTAGAAATAAATATTTCCAAGTAAATTAACATCAGTATCCTAACAAATCAATACCAAGGCTTGTCATTAACAATTTTCTCCTCGAGTTCATGAATAAATTTTTCTGAAGGATAGTTAATTAGGCTTCAAACTTCTAATATAGTCCAGAACTGATTATAAGCCAATTTGGCTAGGAATATCAGGATCATTCAACTGATTATACAATCTTTTCTGTCGGCCAAAGTTTAATTCTATTCGATTTTCAAGGTTTAAACGATATTTAAAATAGTATGTCCTCTTTTCAGCATTACGTAAAACAATGCTAGTTTCCTGGCTAGATATAATGCATCAATTTATGAGCATAAATATTTCCTTGATCGACAAAAACAGTTTATTGGAATAATCGTTCATTAAATGAAAAAGGAAAATGTAAAGTTACTTGAAAAATGTATTTTAGAGATTGAATTCAAATGATCTTCAATAATTTCTGTACTTTATAATAACTCAAACTATTCAGAAAGTTGAAAGCTGTATTACAATAATATGTAACAAATCTGGAATGTTTCTATGGAAATGATAGACATAATTTCCATTACAACATATTCTTTCTTAAGTTTCCAATACAAATAATTCATTGTCTTTAAAGTTATGTCTGTCAATCATCAACGTAACTGATTTTTCACTGATCAAATTCACATTTATGTTCTCGTATACATATAATACGATAATTTAATAATTCCCGATTCAAATATAACTCTTGATGGAACTCATCACAGAGTTGACATGTCCACAGTTTCGAAACACACCTCAACACAATAACAGAAGTATTTATATCCAGTTCCTGGAAGCCAAGGCCAATACAGTATTCTTCATTTTCTCCTTATGGTCCTGCCCAATAAGATCTTCTCTAGTCCAATCAGACAATTCAAAATTATCTAATGTATTTGTAACTTTTTCCTCTTTGAGAACAAATAATCTTGAGCATCATTAAAACATGATACACCTCATTTGGGAGCAACCTCATTCAATTCCTTATTAAAATTATCCAAGAGTAAGGTTCCATATCAACATCGAAATATTTCAAGTATCACGAATGATTCGTAGTATATTTTGATAAAATTGTCCAAATTTTCCTCGAGAACGTCATTCATTACACCGTGAAAAGGAAAAAAACTAAATCTCTCACAGCAGAAACTGTAGTTGGTAAGTTGAAAATCTAATATTTTACTTTTAGTTGTTGTACCGTTGGTGTCCCTGAGGACCATGATATTTGAGGTCCAAACGTCGCAATGGGAGATTGTACCGTAGTCTTTGTTTGGCTCAGGTCTTATGATGTAGGGATGGACAGCGAAGTAATCAACAACTTTCTGTAACCTTTCCAAGTAAGGCTTAAGTTCCTCACTTTGTTTCGCAGCTTTCATGATGGAACCATGGAAGACATCAATGACTTCTTCACCAAGTTGTTCGGCTCCTTTATGACGTACCAAACCAGGCATGACTTTCTCATCGAAAACCTCTGGTCTCAACAGCCTTAAGGCTATGGGACTGCGTGAAATCTCGCTAAGTCTCGGAGCACAACACTTGCACCTTGCGTGTTGAAACCAACAAGTCTGTCCATCGTTTCAAACCCTTGGTCTTTTAGATTTTCGAATAAAAGAACAGCGTTTCTATCAAACCGCTTCATCGTCTCCATGTAGATTGAATCTAGAACCGAAGCACTGGGGAAAACAGGTCAGTAATTTTTCCTCTGGGAAATTGTAGTCCTTTGAAACTCGATGAGGGTAGGTATGGTTTCCGTGTACGCAAAACTTTCTTTCTTGAAGGTAACTTGAACATCAAACGCCTTTTGTAGAAGTTCACTCACTGGGATCTGCTTCGCGACGAGTTCAAAGTTTTTGAACACCATTAATTTTTAACGAGCATGTCTAGTTTCAGGATAATACTGCCGTAATGTTCACCAGGTCCTGTAAGGAGTTTAACTTCTTTCTGAGTACTTCCACATTTTTCCCGGTAATGTTTGGTTAAGATTTCGGACACCTTGACAAGTTCGAATTTTTCCATGTTTCTAAGCGCGAAACGGTTTATTTCTGATCGGCTAAATTATCTCACATCGATTGTCCTGACCAAACACTCGCAAAACTATCGGCTGCTATCGGGCAGCAGAGTGAGTAGTTTAAATGGGTACCATGTGATATTGTTAGTGGGGCATTCAAATTGCACTTGATGCTTATCATTCAATTGATATTGAATTGAATAATTACTTCCGATTGAATAATAGACGGTTGTATGATACAGGGCGACTGTCTTACAGTCGCAAAAAAATGTTTTCGTCAAAAGAGTGCTATATTGTTTTGCAGAAATGTCTGTAAATTACGAATTTTGGGCGAAAATGGTCTCAAACGATAGGGTTAAGGTTGACGCTCACTTGGACGAGACGAGACGAGACTAAGCGAAGAGTTGTTTTCCGCAGGCACGATTTGCACTGAATCAAATGGGTAGACGCTACACTTGGGAGGCGCGAAGCGAAGATCAAATCGTTAGGCGCGAGGCAGATTCAGAATAAATTGAATATAAATTAGTCTGATTTGAAGCTTATACAGGTAAGCGGTATGCAGCAAGGTAATAAAAAATGCAATCACCAGAATGAAGGAATAGGATTATATAACTTAATTTTTTTCAATCGGTTAAAGAGAAAATAAACATTTCGTATCAATGATTTATATATAGTTTTAAAAAAATAACTCTCGGTTTTTGTCACCCTCCGCTTCTCGTTGGAAGACAACATAACCTCGATCTAAAATCTAGTACTTTTTCCCTTGTATAATACATAATTTTTTTCTGGACTAGAAAAATGACGATGGAAAGAAATATAATTTTTCACGAAATTAATCCTGCAGAAAAGTGAGTACTTTTTCCCGGATACATATATACTATATACACTCACTTTTTTCCCGGGGAAAAAGTAATTTCGAGAAGAAAAGTTATATTTTGTAACTTGCCAACAGAGATAAAATGTCGAATTTTTTCCACGTCACATATTTTTTTTTTCATTCCTATATGAAGGTGGGACGACGAAGCTAGTAAAACAAGATTATGACCAAAAACACGATTCGAACAATAGCTCTAACCTGTTCATTCGGGTAGTCAGCATGCAGCATGGGTAATAAAAATTTATTGCGGCCCAAAATAGGGGGAATTTCTTCCGATGGCTGATCGTCGCATCGCTTCGTCCAGTGCGGGTCCCAGGCGAACTAACGCGTCGCTTAGTCTCGTCTCGTCTCGTCCAAGTGAGCGTCAACCTTTAGACTCCCTGATGACGAATTTGTGGTCCCAATTCAATTCTGTTCGTGGTCCGCCCGGCCGTAAGAACAATAACTTTCGAAGGGATTGTCCTAGAGGCTTGAAATTTTCAGGGTGGTTTGGTTTCCAAATGGCTCGGTTGAGTTTTTTACCAGCCAAATCGAACAGGCTGTTCCATAAATATGGACATTCAAAATTTTCGTTCCTTGATTATCTCAGTCAAACGAAACCAATCGAAATGAAATGTTCGGGCACATGCAAAATGCTCCTAATGAGCCTCATGCAAAATTTTGTGGCCATCGTGTACACAGAATCATAGAGAATTCAATTGGAATATTGAAAAGAAGAACCTCTATATTTCCATAACAGGATTCGGGATATATCAGTAAAATATTCATTAATATGTCGGAAAAGCACAGAT
>CM024244.1:53334002-53402206 GCA_013421045.1 Propylea japonica
GTATGTCAGTCTTGATTCACAAAATGAATTTCTTTTGAATCGGTTATCCTTTTATGAAAATATAGAGATTCTTTTTATCAATATTGCAATTGAATTTTTCATGCGTCTGTTAATATTATGGCCTCAAAATGTTGCATGGAAATCCAGTGTATCAATCTTCATTCATGACATAAAACTGAATCGAATTGGATATCTTCTTACGGAAATATGAAGTTTCTTCTTTTCAATATTCTAATTGAATTTTCTATGATTCTGTGTTTACTATAGACACAAAATTTTGCATGATGCTCTTTAGGAGCATTTTGCATGTTCCCTCAACATTTCATTTCGATGGGTTTCGTTTTGACAGAGATATTGAGGAACAAAAATTTTGAATGGCCATATTTTATGGAACACCATGTTCGATTTCGCTGTTTAAAAACTTAACCGAGCCATTTGGGATCCGAACTCACCCTGAAAATTTCACGTCTCTAGGACAATCCTTCGAAAGTAATTGTGCTAACGGCCGGACGGCCCTACGGACAGACTTGAATTTGATCACTCGTTTAAGTAGAGCGAGCTCTCAAAATATAAGTGGTAAACAATTTCCGAAAAAATTAAGTGAAATGGACTGTAATAACCATGTTTTTAATGAATAATGAAAAAGTAAATGGTAGACAACTATTATTTGGCAGCTTCAACAAAAAAAAGAAGGCGAAATAAATTATCATTAATAATATTATATTTTATTACGCCAATTTCAGAAACATAATATATTTCCTATCGTTTGATGAGTATAACAGGTTGAATTTTACAGCACATTCATGATGTCGTATATACTTAATATGAATTGGTTAACAGTAAGTACGTATTATTCTGTTTTAATTCAAAAGAATGTATAACAAAGTTGATATAATTTAAGTTTTCCATAATCTGTGCTTTTCCGACATATTAATGAATGATACTGATATATCCCGAATCCTGTTATGGAAATATAGAGGTTCTTCTTTTCAATTTTCAATTGAATTCTCTATGATTCTGTGTACACTATGGCCGCAAATTTTGCATGAGGCTCATTAGGAGCATTTTGCATGTGCCCGAAACATTTCGTTTCGATTGGTTTCGTTTTGACTGAGATATTAAGGAACGAAAATTTTGAATGTCCATTATTTATGGAACAGCTTGTTCGATTTGGCTGGTTATAAACTCAACCGAGCCATTTGGAAACCAAACTCACCCTGAAAATTCAAGTCTCTAGGACAATCCCTTCGAAAGTTATTGTTCTTACGGCGGACGGACCCACAAACAGAATTGAATTTGACACGAAATTCGTCATCAGGGAGAGTCTAATTATCGTTTAAGACTATTCCGGCTCAAAATTCGAAAAAGACAGACATTGGGCCTAAACGATATAGCACTCCTTCGAGGAAAAACATTTTTGCGACTGTAAGACAGTCGCCCTGTATCATACAACCGTCTATTATTCAATCGGAAGCATTATTCAATTTCAATATCATTGGATGATAAGCTTCGAGTGCAATTGAATGCCCCCACTAACAATATCACATGGTACCCATTTAAACTACTCACTCTGCCTACCCGATAGCAGCCGATAGTTTTGCGAGTGTTTTGGTCAGGACAATCGATGTGAGATAATTTTAGCCGATCAGAAATAAACCGTTTCGCGCTTAGAAACATGGAAAAAATTCGAACTTGTCAAGGTGTCCGAAATATTAACCAAACATTACCGGGAAAATGTGGAAGTACTCAAAGAAGAAGTTAAACTTCTCACAGGACCTGGTGAACATTACGGCAGTATTATCCTGAAACTAGACATGCTCGTTAAAATTAATGGTGTTCAAAAAACTTTGAACCTCGTCGCGAAACAGATCCCAGTGAGTGAACTTCTACAAAAGGCCTTCGACGTTCAAGTTACATTCAAGAAAGAAAGTTTTGCGTACACTGAGACCATACCAACCCTCATCGAGTTTCAAAAGGACTATAATTTCCCAGAGGAAAAATTATTGACCTGTTTTCCCCAGTGTTTCGGTTCTAGATTCAATCTACATGGAGACGATGAAGCGGTTGACAGAAACGCTGTTCTTTTATTCGAGAATCTAAAAGACCAAGGGTTTGAAACAATGGACAGACTTGTTGGTTTCAACATGCAAGGTGCAAGTGTTGTGCTTCGAGACTTAGCGAGATTCCATGCAGTGCCCATAGCCTTAAGGCTATTGAGACAGAGGTTTTCGATGAAAAAGTCATGCCTGGCTTGGTGCGTCATAAAGGGCCGAACAACTTGGTGAAGAAGTCATTGATGTCTTCATGGTTCCATCATGAAGCTGCGAAACAAAGTGAGGAACTTAAGCCTTACTTGGAAAGGTTACAGAAAGTTGTTGATTACTTCGCTGTTCATCCCTACATCATAAGACCTGAGCCAAACAAAGACTACGGTACAATCTCCCATTGCGACGTCTGGACCTCAAATATCATGGTCCTCAGGGACGCCAATGGTACAACAACTAAAAGTAAAATATTAGATTTTCAACTTACCAACTACAGTTCTGCTGTGAGGGATTTAGTTTTCTTCCTTTTCACGAGTGTAATGAATGACGTTCTCGAGAAAAATTTGGACAATTTTATCAAAATATACTACGAATCATTCGTTGATACCTTGAAATATTTCGATGTTGATATGGAACCTTACTCTTGGGATAATTTTAATAAGGAATTGAATGAGGTTGCTCCAAATGAGGTGTATCATGTTTTAATGATGCTCAAGATTATTTGTTCTCAAAGAGGGAAAGTTACGAATACGTTAGATAATTTTGAATTGTCTGATTGGACAAGAGAAGATCTTATTGGGCAGGACCATAAGGAGAAAAGAAGAATACTGTATTGGCCTGGCTTCCAGGACTGGATATAAATACTTTTGTATTGTGTTGAGGTGTGTTTCGAAACTGTGGACATGTCAACTCTGTGATGCGTTCCATCAAGAGTTATATTTGAATCGGGAATTATTAAATTATCGTATTATATGTATACGAGAACGTTGATGATTGACAGACATAACTTTGACAATGAATATTGTATTGGAAACAATGTTGTAATGGAAATTATGTCTATCATTTCCATAGAAACATTCCAGATTTGTTACATATTATTGTAATACAGCTTTCAACTTTCTGAATAGTTTGAGTTATTATAAAGTACAGAAATTATTGAAGATCATTTGAATTCAATCTCTAAAATACATTTTTCAAGTAACTTTACATTTCCCTTTTTCATTTAATGAACGATTATTTCAATAAACTGTTTTTTGTCGATCAAGGAAATAATGTTGCTCATAAAATTGATGCATTATATCTAGCCAGGAAACTAGTATTGTTTTACGTAATGCTGAAAGTGGGAATACTATTTTAAATATCGCTTAAACCTTGAAAATCGAATAGAATTAAACTTTGGCCGACAGAAAAGATTGCATAATCAGTTGAATGATCCTGATATTCCTAGCCAAATTGGCTGATAATCAGTTCTGGACTATATTAGAAGTTTGAAGCCTAATTAACTATCCTTCAGAGAAATTTAGTCATAAACTTGAGGAGGAAATTGTTCATGACAAGCTTTGGTATTGATTTGTTAGGATACTGATGTTAATTTACTGAGGAAATATTTATTTCAAGTGTGAGATCAGTAATTACCGATATTGTTATATTTTATCATTCAAAGGCATTGTCTTCAGCGTTTATTGGCAAAAACGATTAAGAATCTGACAGAATCCATATGTTTTTATACTAACGAGTAGAGTTTTTGACAACATAAATTGTTTCAAGGAAATACGTTAATAAAATCAATATTTTTTCACAATTCTACGTCGTGAAGGATCTATAAAACAAACAGAATTTTGTGTTTTTTGAGCGCTCGTTCTACTTGAACGAGTGCTATATAATTTTGCCCAAATGTCTGTAATTTTCGAATTTTGAGCCGAAAATGGTATCAAACGATAGAGTGAGACTCCCTGATGACGAATTCATGGTCAAATTCAATTATGTCCGTGGGGCGGTCCATTAGCACGATAACTTTCGAAGGGATTGTCCTAGAGACTTGAAATTTTCAGGATGAGTTCGGTTATCGAACAGGATGTTCCATAAAATTTGGACATCCAAATTTTTTGCTCCTTAATTTCTCAGAAAATACAAAACCAATCGGAATGAAATTTTACGGCCAAATGCAAGATGCTGTTAACAACCCTCTTGCAAAATTTTGTCGCCATAGTGTGAACAGAAATATAAAAATTCTATTGGAATATTGAAAAAAAGAAACTTCATATTTCCATAAAAAAATATCCGATTCGGGTGAAATTTCTTCTGTTAATAAAGATTGACATACTGAATTATCATGCAGAATTTTGAGGCCATAGTGTAAATAGAACCATAAAAAATTCAATTGGAATATTAAAAGAGAATCTTTATATTATTTCCACAACAGAGTATTCGATTCGAGTTTAATTTATTTTTGAGAATGAAAACTACAATACTGAATGTTTATGCAGAATTTCAAGTGGATAGCATCATCAGAACCATATAATTAAATTTTGTAATTATTTATTTTTTATATATTTCATTTTTTGGATAATTTTCAGAATATTATTCCGATTGTGCCGAGATTCTGCATTTACATATTTGGTATCAATCTCAAATCGCATATAAAATTTTCAGGTAATAGTCTTATTGCTCCACCAAAGACCGAGCACTCAAAAGCTTCTGCTCAGGGCTTTTCTTAAATATTTATATTTACGATCAGAGTTTTGGACAACATGAATTGTTACAAGGGAATACGCTAATGAAACCCAATTTTTTCCACAATTCTAAACCGTATTTGATGTATAAGTGTTTTTTTTTTAATTTTCTTGCAATGTACCAACGGAAGAACGAAGACTTGAAATCAGCAATGTTAGTTCAATAGAAAAATTCCAGATAATATCAGTTTGTTTCAGAACAGAGAAGGAATTCTCTTTTTATTTTTTTGGGAGACGATCGATGTGTAAACTTTATTCTGTCAGTTTATTTGCTCAATCTATCGATTTTATGAATTCTATCTCGAAAGCCAAAATTTCACTGTGATCTTATGTAATATTCGGCTAAATTTCATGAAAACTAGGTCAAGGATTGATAACAAATATCAGTGATAAATTTTTTTATGATAAAATTCGATTTTATTGAACGGATCTATTGTGCGTTATCTAGTTTTTTTTAGTTTGAGACAGTGACGAAAAACATTAAAAACTGTTATCAGATGAAAAACGATGGAACTGAATATGAAATAATTGCTCAGTTATTTTTTCTAACAATGATGAGAAACTCGTTTGAGAGGGCACTAAGACTATTCAATCTTTCGAAAATGTTATATATTGGAGTATACGGGATGTTTGGTTTCGACGTGACCCTTCGAAGGGGTCCAGGGGACGTCATTACAGCAAAATGCGGCTAGTGAAGCATGGTCCAAAAATCTATGGTTACGAGAATATGATGATTTTTCAACATTTTTGAAATTTTCTACTTCGTCATCGAAAATAAATAATTAATTTAGTGAAAACGACTTGGCTCCAATTATTCAAAGAAAATTTTCTCAAAGCTTAGAACTATCTGAAAATCGGAGATATGCTAGGTCATAAATAGCTAATAGCTGCACCTGTTTTCCTCATAAAATATTAAAGAAAAAATTTAGAATTTCTCAAAAAAACTATTATGAACTTGGTGTACAAATATGAAGAAAAACTTCTCTGTTTCGTTAGCTTTTCAAAAAGGTACATGGTCAATAAAACCTAAAAAGTTTTTTAGAAATGCAGAATCTTCGCAGATTATATTTCAATAGATATCTTACATTTGTACACCAAGTTTAGAATACTTTTTCAGAGTAATTCTGAATTCTTTAGTCAAGGTTTTAAGAGGAAAACAGGTGCAGCTGTTTATGACCCTGTGTATCTTCGCTTATCAGAAAATTCAGTGAATAGAAATGGGGACCATCTCCACAGTTATTAAATAATATTCATTGAATATTGAGAATTGAGTACTTTTCGAAAAATTAGGGGAAGTATGCCTATGATGGCATCCTGCTTATGATGGCACACTTCAAAGAAGTCTGTTAACATCAACTGAAACAAACTTATATTTACTGAGTTTGTAAGCCAGATGGCATTTACGCTTGATATACGTAGTTACACCTTGAATACGTGGCAATTTGTGACTTTTATAAGAGTTCAATCATTTCGGTAGGTGTTGATGTATAATAGTTATTTCATCCTTTTTTGTTTAATTTGGATATTCAAAAAATCTGTTTAAAAAATGATTTTAATTTCCTTTAATCACTCTATAACAATTCTTTAAGTGTGAAAGTTTTAGGTTTTTTCGTATTTTTAGTACCTTTTTCGCTTTGTTGAAAAATATATGTTACTTATGCTTATGATGGCATAGCCAGAGTGTTCCTATGATAGCATAGGGTGCCATTGTAGAAAAAAAATCAAGATCAAGAGACGATTCCTCCAAAGCGTGGTACTTCGCAAGAAATATTAGAGCACCCGTGGCACCCGTGGCCAAATTTTAAAAAGTGCTATAATCCAAATTTTTGAAAATTTATATCGATACTATGTATCAAAATGCATACTACATACGAGTAGCAGTAAATCTGTACAATCGATGATATAGAAAAATATTTCTTTAATGAAATATGTGAATAATTCGTTAAGGGTGCCAACATGGGCACACTTCCCCTAATTATTTTCAATAACGAAATTTCAGGAAATTTGTAAATAGTTGAAAAATCGCCATATACTCGAAACCATAGATTTTCGGATCATGCTTAACTGAACGCATTTTGCTGTAAATGAAATCTGGTATATCCTCTTCGAATGATCACGTCGAATTACCAATCACCATGTATACCACTTTGGACATCTCAATCATTTAGCTTTGAAATTTACTACAAAATTTTATTTCGTAATAATTTTATCCACATTTATTTTGGAAAAATGTTTATTACTTTTTTATCTGTTTTTGTGTAAAAGCTTTTTTTGCAACACATCATTTCATTAATTTGGATACTAGAATGACTGGCAATTTCGTTTATCACTCATTAATATTCATATGCATATTTACTACAATTTTTGTCTAATAATTACACATTACAACGATAATGATGGATGGAACACCCTTGAACGCTTGAAATAACTGATATTGACAACAAATGGAATAATTTTCTCCATTATGAGTATTTTTCCTCTAGCAAGAAATACGTTTGCAAGTACAGTGTGACCATGAAGTAGAAATTTGATTCGATATTTTCTGAACTAAGGGCATTTTCGGTGTTATCTGAATCGAGTAGATTTTTAATTTTAATATATGTACTTACATATGTAGATACTTTTATCGTATTTTTATTTATGTATCGATTCCATATCAAATTCGTAAAATCATTGTTTTTTACTCTTCAAACAATGGTAAAATATACTGAAAGGATTCTCTGTCATGCACTCTTGCCAAGTTATGTACCGGGTTTTTCACTATAATTTGACCCCCCCTTCAACTTTGTTACTAAAGGAGATACAAAAAAATGTTTCGTATAAAAGTTTCACGAAATCAACTGAGGTTTTTTGATGTGACTCCACAAACTGAAATATAGACAGGATGGCCAACACCCTGTATATTTTTCCACATTTGGTTAGCTCTTTTTTCCCTGATTTCGAATATGTAACATATGTTCGTCTATCTTTCTTATTCTGAGCACCACAGAGTTTCAAATTTCAAGAACCATCAGGCATATAGCGTTTTGGAAGTTCGTGAATATTTAAGTGGCCAATTTGATCTTTGGATTGGTAATGGCGCACCCATTTTATGGCCACCAAATAGTCTCGATTTAACACCGTTGGACACGTTTTTATAGCCGTTCCTGAAGGAAACATTTCACTTCAGCAATAATGATAATCAATGAAAGCGGAGAATAATATTAATGACATAAAATCAACCAATATTAAACCCATAATTCGGAACTAATCCCGTCAACGCACAAAGAATAATGGTAATATTGTAATGATTAAAAACAAATTTTGAAGCTATAATTTCTAACTTGAATTAGAACCATAATTATGCTATCAAAAATAGTCTGAACAACTTGAGATAACGATAGGATTGAATGAAGGTGGTCATTTCGAGCAATTTCTTTAGTTGATGTTATTGTTACCATACTACCATAGTTTATTATTTTTCATTGGTTAAGTAATTGTTAAGTATTCATTCTAAAATAATACTTTAAGTAAAATTGTTTGGATATGAAGAATTCCGTAGGTACCTATTTCACATATTTTTTATTCGGTGTCATCGTTTCAAAACTTTGAAACTCTGAAAATTGAAGAGACACATCCACATACGCATTTACCTACATTCGAGATCAGGAGGAAATAGCCTATCAAAAAAAGGAAGAATATACACCCATTTGAAAAAATATAGTTGCATTCAATGTTGTTCACCCTGTATATCTTTCCATTGAGGTTATTAGGTATAACTCCAAAAATGAGCATTTTCAGTAAAAGCACTCTGCCACTTGTAAAATGATTACTGATCTTGGCAGGAGGTTCTTAAAATTTGAAACTCTGTGGTTCTCAGAATAAAAGAGATAGACCAACATATGTTACATATTCGAAACCAGGGGAAAAAGAACTAGCCAAACATGGAAAAATATACAGGGTGTTCCATTTGAAAAAATGAAGTTGCCATCAATATGTTGGCCACCCTGTATATATTTAAGTTTGTGGAGTCATACCAAAAAACCTCAGTTGATTTCGTGAAATTTTTTTACGGAACATTTTTTTGTCTCTCCTTTAGTAACAAAGTTAAAGGCGGGGTCAAATTATAGTGAAAAACCCGGTACTTACATATGTAGGTACTTTTATCATATTTCTATTTATGTATCGATTCCATATCAAATTCGTAAAATCATTGTTTTTTACTCTTCAAACAATGGTAAAATATACTAAAAGGATTCTCTGTCATGCACTCTTGCCAAGTAATGTACAGCTGCTTGAAATTTTAGACAACTGCATTGCCAGTTTGGAAGAACCATATTTCGATTATTTTTCATGTGAACGAAACCAAACTCAACAGTTTCTCAAAAGGGAATATCAGCATTAATGTGGTAGGTATATTCGGCATTTTAACACATTCTAATGTTTTTCGGAGATTCCGCTCCGAAAGTATGAAATTTGAAATAGAAATATTTCAAGATGAAGACCCAGACCCAATATTTATGACCTCAATCATAGATTGTGAACGGGAAATTCTTGATATAGAACAATCCAAGATAATGGAAACAGCCCAAATAATCTTTCAACTCAATCATAGAATTCATTCCGATAATTAACCTTATAATCATAAAGCATTAGGGAAAAGTGAGGTAATACGATCCCTAAGGGTCAAATGATCCCCCGCCTTAAATCAGAAACAGTTTGTACCATCTATCCAAATACACGTCATGAAACATGTTCCTCTGCGCCCCTGCGAATTACCTGTAAAATGTTAATGCGGTGCGAGTGCTTGGCGTGATTTTATTAAAAAATAATCGAAAAGTGTGGCTCTGATCTAAGGTAAGCATGTTTTTGTACTTTCGTTTTTTTTACATGTGAGTGTTCACTGAAATGTTGTTTATTTGCGGGTATTAGTAGCAGTTAGCTAAAATTTAAGCAATATTCGATCATCGCACGCGGTATGTGAAGGTTTTGTTTTGATCGATATTTTGTAATTTGGTATTTGGGGTGAAATGATCCCTTCTGTGTGTCTAGAATGATCCCTGGAATCATTTACCCCATTAATAGTTTTTGTTTACAGATCATGCCGAGATTTATAAAAGTAGAACTAATCGCTTAAAGAGGTCTGAAGAACAAATGCAAAAGGCATCAGAGATGGTATGACTTACAAACCGCGAGAAGAGAATTTGAGGTCCCTGTGATGGTATTAGAAAGAAAAGCCAAAGGTAAAAATAAAATAGCTGTAGGATCAGCTAAAAAGTTAGGTAGCAAACAAACAATGTTCGACCTGGAACAAGAATTGGAACTTGTTGGCATGGAGTCCAGAATAATATACGGGCTGACCACTCAGGATTTCTTAACCTCAGCTCACCAAAAATGGCAGAAAGAAATAATTTACCGCATCAATTTTCCGAAGCTAAAGGAAAAGCTGGACTTGAATGGCTTCGTGGATTTAGACGTAGACCAGAAATTACAATGCGTGCGCGAGGTTTTAATAAGAATATGGTGGATGAATTTCTCTCGACTTTGAGAAACGCCCAAGAAAAATATTATTTTTCAACCCATCGAATAGTTTTGTTTTGTGTAACTTGCTTACATACTTAAATTATTATGAACAATACATATTATCATTTAAATAAACAGCAGAGTTTTTATTTCATTTTTATTTGATATTTATTAACTTATAGTACAAAATGATCCCTGGGATCATTTTGCCCCTACCCCAGGGATCATTTTATCCACAGGGGTGTATAAAATAATCCTTCACTAAACTTTAACAAAAATATCTAATACAAAAAAACTACATAGATGAAATGAAAAATGAGTAGGCAGATACAAAGTTAAGTAAATTCGCTACCTTCAACAATTGAAATCTTGCGGTTTTGCCTTCAACTTTAGTCACAATTAAAATTTTCCCTTAAGGAGATCATTATACCTCACCTTCCCCTATAACCATAGATCATATGGCTATAAATAATAAAAAATTGAAGTATTTTTCATGAGCTTTCCGAAATAATAATTAATATAAGAAAAGATTGCCATTCATTTTATATTTCGAATCAAATGCTGTAAAACAAATATGGAAATTCCGAAATATTGCACTTTTAGGTTCCACATTTTTGTAATCTTCGAAAAACCTAACGAAGTATCGAAATACCGAATGTACCACATAAATGCTGGGATGCTGGGAATGTGACTGCTAAGTTTGGTTACGTTGATCAAAAAATAATAATCGAGATATTGTATTTCCAATGCAGATGTAAATAATTTCAATAATTTATGTAAAACTTGACAACAGTGCATGACAGAAATATTTTCAATAAGTTACACTGAGAATTTGGTATTCCATCGATACATAAATAAAAATATAAGTAGTTCCATTTGAAATAAGACAGTAGATAGATGTGTCAACACTGTCGGCTGAAAATATTTTAGGCAGACAGTTCTTTCATCTCATCTCATCTATATGAATTGATTACAAGCATACAATTGGTTAAAAAAAACTAATAGATTTAAGATGATACAGAATGAATAAAAGAAAAAAAAATTTTCCTATGGTGACCGAAAGAGATGCCACAACACAAACACTCGTTCACTAGTTTTCCAAATACGTCTAGTAGGCCAAGTTGAAAGGAAAACACTGTATATTAAGACGAAGTATCCGTAACCAAATTTTGGAAGATAGGTATTTGCTTGGCTCGGAGAATAAATAATTCCTCATATAGAATTCAATTAATAAATGAGTAATGGTCTACGAGGCCAGCAAATTTCAGTCTATCCGATTGAAATATATTTTTCAGGACAAGGTTTTCAAGAATTAATAAAAGTTTCGAGTAAATTAGTTTGAACAGCTTGTATGATTTGAAATCAATCATATTTAGTTACACATGAAACAGAGGGTAAAGAAAACAATCTCTTCATAGCAATTTATTTTCTATTTACATGCTTAGTTAAAGACAATTATTCATATTTCGAAATAAAATTAAGATCTAGAATGTCCACCCTTGTTCAATCACTATAATCACAGAAAATGATTATTATCCAGCCTTGCTGTCATTTTCTTTCAAGTAATTAACCAGCCACTGCTCTATGACTGGCAAATTTTCGTTACTCCATACCACTTCTTCTTTGATATTTTTAAGTGCTTTTTCTATGACAAAATCTGCTGTACCAAAATCACCTTTCCTTTCTTCGTATAACTGTGAAATCTTATTCATGCCTTCTTGTGTCTTGAATACTGTGGTAGCTGAAGTAACTAGACTGTTCCACAGATGGGGTTTCGTCTCAAATCTGAAATACATACCTACGTATGAAAATATGATCCTAAATTACCGTCTTCGATTTCGAAACGACCCCAGCTTTTATGATAAAAATGGCCATAACTTGGACATTTATGAAAAGAAGTAGAAAATAATTATAATTCGTTTCATGTTCTGTCACTATGAAATGTTATTTTCTATGGCCCATCTAGGAATGTTCGACGTACAAGAAGACCCTCAAAATCCGCAGCTAAGCAGATTTATTTCTGGTTTCAAAAAAGAAACAAGAAACTGTAAACAATAAAAGCAGAGAATAATATTAATTGATTGAAATCATGCAATATTAAACCCATACTTCGGAACTAATCCCGTCAACGCACAAAGAACATGCATGGTGGTAATATCAAACAGAGCATCCATAGATAACTGCTCCGTCCTATTTGGGGCTCTTTATATAGAGGAGCTCCGTATGAAAGGCATTCTAGGTTCCCTTATTTGAAGAAATGTAGTCTATTTATGAGAATAACAGAAACAAAACGCCATCTCCTGGGATCCTAACGAACACCTACCTCCGATGCATGAACCTTGAACGAGAGTAGCTAGATGTCCACCAGTTTTGTATGAAAAATGGATAAATAATAAAGCTATCTATGGATGCTTTGTTTGATATTACCACCATGCATGTTCTTTGTGCGTTGACGGGATTAGTTCCGAAGTATGGGTTTGATATTGGTTGATATTAATCAATTAATATTATTCTCTGCTTTTATTGTTTATATTATTCTTGCGTTCCTATTAACGTGTTAATTTTTATTTCTTAACAAGAAACTGTAGTTGATCGTTGACATAAAATATAACCAAGTGATTTCTTCGAGACAGATGATGAAAGGAAAGAAAATTCAAAAGTGTATATATCCTCAGTGCATTTGCAATATTCATAAGAATTCATTTGACCTCACCTCTTCTTAATTTTGTCGAAATTCTCCCTCAAAATTCAAAAAGAGTTGTGTAACCCTTAGGGTTTCCTGTCATCATGTTGAAAATAAGGTAGAGGTCGTTGTCCTTGAAATGCTCTTCTTTAGTTAAAATTGAGAAGTTCAGGAATCTTTCAATCGTGGTAGGATCATTAGGACATCCTGCCAATGTTTTCAGGAGGTAGGTCCTTTCACTTTGTTTTCGGTCAGCTGGGAATTTCAGTACACGTTGGAAGCCAAAGTACCATTCCTCCCATGTTCCCCATTTGAAAACTGGGCAAAGGTACTGGTTGGCGATTCTGTAAGAATTTTCTTCATTAAGTTATGCATTGAAAATCTCTGGACAATTCTTGTTCTCAGTCAGAACTGCAAACTGCTTTTGTTGAACATATGATACATATTATGCAGGGTGGAGCACAGGAACTTTAGTATATTATGCAACGAGCCTATAATTATTGCTATTATTAATTCGCCAGGTGAAGTTAAGGCTGCGAGCCGTAGGCGCAAACCACCGAACATCTTCGAAACTGTCTGAAGTGAATTTTCTATGTTGTACTTGATGATGGAATTTGTTTAATTGAATTTGTAAATCCGCAAACTCCTCTGTCCCACCCTGAATTATAATTAATACTCAATTCACTAATTTAATGAATTCACTTAACAACATAACACTTCCTTTTAAGAACTTGTTCTACTTAAATGAGTGCTATATCGTTTTGCCCAAATGTCTGTGTTTTTCGAATTTTGAGCCGAAAATGGTCTCAAACGATATTGTTGGACTCCCTGATGACGAATTCGTGGTCAAATTCAATTCTGGTCGTGGGACCGTCCGGCCGTTTGGCCGTCCGTTAGCACAATAACGTTTGAAGGGTTTGTCCTAGAGACTTGAAATTTTCAGGATGAGATCGAGTCCCAAATGTCTCGGTTAAGTTCGTTTACCAGCCAAATCGTACAGGGTGTTCCTTGAAATATGGCCATTCAAAATTTTTTCTCCTCCATATCTCAAAAAAAACGGAACCAATCGAAATGAATGTGTTAAAGCCAAACGCAAGATACTCATAACAAGCCAACATGCAAAATTTTGTGGCCATAGTGTGAACAGAACCATAGAAAATTTAATTCGAATATTGAAAAGAAGAAACTTCATATTTCCATAAGAGGATATCCGATTCGACTGAAATTTATTTTGTGTATCAAGATTGATATACTAAATGTAACCATAGAAAATTCGATTGGAATATTGAAACGAAAAATCTTTATATTTCCATAACAGGATATCTGATTCGGGTGAAATTTATTTTTTGAATGTAAACTGATATACTGAATTTTCATGCGAAATTATGTGGCCATAGTGTTAACAGAACCATAGAAAATTCAATTGGAATATTGAAACGAGGAATCTTTATATTTCCATAACAGGATATCCGATTCGAGTGAAATTTATTTTTTGATTGTAAACTGATATACTAAATTTTCATGCAAATTTATGTGTCCATAGTGTTAACAGAACCATAGAAAATTTAATTCGAATATTGAAAAGAAGAAACTTCATATTTCCATAAGAGGATATCCGATTCGACTGAAATTTATTTTGTGTATCAAGATTGATATACTAAATGTAACCATAGAAAATTCGATTGGAATATTGAAACGAAAAATCTTTATATTTCCATAACAGGATATCTGATTCGAGTGAAATTTATTTTTTGAATGTAAACTGATATACTGAATTTTCATGCGAAATTATGTGGCCATAGTGTTAACAGAACCATAGAAAATTCAATTGGAATATTGAAACGAGGAATCTTTATATTTCCATAACAGGATATCCGATTCGAGTGAAATTTATTTTTTGATTGTAAACTGATATACTAAATTTTCATGCCAAATTATGTGGCCATGGTGTTAACAGAACCATAAAAAAATCCAATTCGAATATTGAAAGCAGAATCTTTTTATTTCCATAACAGAATATTCGATTCAGGTGAAACAGGTGAAACTCAATTTGTGAATGAAAACTGATATACTGAATGTTCATGCAAAATTTTAAGAGGATCGCATTATCAGAACCATAGAATTTAATCTTTTTTAATTTATATTTTTAGATATTTCATTTTCTGAATAATTTCCATAATATAATTTCGATTGTTCTGAGGTTCTGCATATATACATAAGGTATCAATCTCAAGTCCCAATAAACGAGAGTTCAAAAGCTCCTGTTCAGGACTTTTCTTAATTTTTTTTCAATTAGATAGCTTAGATGTTCCTAGTGAACCTCAAAAGTGAGTTTTATAAAGGGATGGTTCAACTACGTATTCTAAATACCATGGTTTTGCTACCAAACCATACAAAATTACCATCTTAATTTCAAAAGCATATTGAAAATATCTGCAAAACTAGAGAAAAAACTACTTTGAGCAAACTACTCGAATACATACGGATTGCCTTCATCTGGATTTTCCATTTCCATCCATTTTCTGTAAGCTGCTTGAGCTTCTTCAATACAAGGCTTGTAATCAGCTCCACATAAAAATACTTTACAGGATGATCGTAGTTGTGCTTTGGCCTCACTTTCGTCCTCTGATGGTTCATTACCAAGATCTTTGTATAATGGAGTCAGAAGAAGTCTTATATAAGCCTGTTGATAAAAAAAGCAATTAAAATGGTGAATGAAATTTGACAACTAATATAGCAATTGAATGAACTTAACGGTTGATCTTCATTTCATTTCATTCAGTATAGAGAAAATTGAATGAATTACTTTATCAAGACTTCTTATATCTACCCATTATACACGTCTCTTTGATTGGTCGTAATAATCAAACAATTACTGATACTTATGTCATCTTGTCTTTTCCACGCTAGTAATAGGAGGGACATATTGCGGCCGCCAAATGTTAAGAATTTCAAGAAAAATTTTCAATAGTCGTGGATAAAGTATAGTAGTATACTGGCTTTTATTCACTCGGTGATTAAGGAGACTTATTGCCTGCGGCTCGTAGCTTAAATTTAACCTTTTTTTGGTTGTTTAATAAATCAGTTTTATCTACGACTATTGTATAATCAACCCATTATACGTCCTCTTGCTCTGCCATAATAATACCCATGAATAATGAGATACTATTCACTGCTATCAGATGCTTCATAGATTCAGATTTAATAGAAATTTAATTTTATTTTCTTTAAATGGATATTTATTCAGTGTCCTGAAGTATTCAGTGTTCTGAACATATACGGGTGTACTTTGTCAATCGTAGACCAAATCAACTTTTGTTACAATAATGAATGCAATTTTCATTACAAAATATAGAACGACAAGTTTTCCAAAAAATTTCTCATGTGTCAACTTGACTTTGTCTACACTTGTAATAGAAGGGTCTTGTCCCGGTCGTCAAATGTTAACATCTTCAAGGAATAAATTCAGTAGTCGTGAATGAAGTATAGTATGCTACTCCCGAATAATGGCTGTTATTCACTCGGTTATTTGGGCGACTCACCTCGTGAATAATAGCAATCATTATATTCTCGTTCCTCAATATACCATTATTTTCAATCTCAAAAATATTGAATATTACGATCCAATTTTTTTTGAGCTTTCACAGAGAGCTCTAAATTTTTCGGAGTCACTATAAGGAAAAGTAGAGCACTAGAAAGATAGGTATGCCAGACAGGCTGACTGGGTCCAACCATAGACTCGAAAATTACAGATGGTAATGTCAATTTCTCAGTTATTGTGCTCTATTGTTAGTTGCGTGCTTTTTTTGAAGAATAGTTAATAGAAAGTATTGATTTTTTATTCAAAACAATAAAGTTGGAGAATAGACAGGTAAGCATAAGCATTTATTCGATTACAGATTTCATTTCATTCGAATTGTTCTGTAATTTTCGAGTCTGTGGTTGGACCCAGCATGACTGTCTGGTATACTCCCCTTTTCAGAGCCTTAGGAAAAGTTATTGAGGTTTCCATTATATTTTTGTTTGTTCTATGGTTTTCAATTTTGACTTTCTATTGTATGATACCTTATATGATTTGAAGTTGCAGGGAAGCAAAGGAATATACTTCCATTTCAAATGTTTTTTAGATAATAAAACCATAAATATATTCAAACTGAGGTTTCATATCGATAAAAAACACTTCAATAGTTTTACCCCAATTGTTAAATAATGAATCATAGGAATTTTATCGATTCGTTAATTATCGCTATCAGCTCGGAACTTCAAAGAATCTTAGGTAGTCATGAATAATGAGCATGTTTTATTATACAACTGGCCTGAATTCAAGGCAGACATATTTCGCAAGGAATCGATACTATTGAAGGCATGCGATAAGGTATTCCTGTTAGATTCATTCGTCATTTCCTGAGAAAATTGAATATATCTGATAACTGATGATCAATGATACAATTGAACGTATTTTGAGTTGCATACTCACGATGAAAATTTAATACATATGTGTATTTATTCTGCAGTTATTCTATATTCTATTGAGATACTATCGATTCATCATTGCTTCATCAGTAATTACCTAATCATTAATTTACTGTAACTTCTAATTGTTACCACAAAAGTAACATCAGTGTCTTTACATATGTATCCATATAAATTCTTGAAAAAATGCTATTTGTAATAGTACAGGAAAAAAGTATATTATGCAACGAGCGTATAATGATAGCTATTATTCACCAGGTGAAGTTTAGGCTACGAGCCGTAGGCGAGTCGCCCAAATAACGAGTGAATAACAGCCATTATACGAGAGTAGCATACTATACTTTAACCACAACTGAATATATTTTTTGAAAATTTTAACATTTGGCGACAGTGATAAGACCCTTCTATTACAAATGTGGAAATTTGACACATTAGAAATTTTCGGCGAATTTGTCATTGTATATTCTAGAATGAAAATTGCATTCATTGATGCAGCAAAAGTTGATTTGGTCCACGATTGACAAGGTATACCCATATTTGTTTAGAATGCTGAATACTCTAGAATACTGAAGAAGGATCTATTCCAAGAATATACTATTAAATATGTAATAAATCTGAATCTATGAGGCATCTGACAGCAGTGAATAATATCTCATTATTCACTTGTGATTAATGGCTATTATTATGACAGAGCAAACAGACGTATAATGGGTTGATTATACAATTCGTTATTAAAACTGATTGATTAAACAACCAAAAATATTAAATTGTTTTTTCGGAAAGCTGAAAATGACGAATTTGAACAGAAGATATTCGCTAAAAAATATTCAAAGTCGAAAACGAATGGTGCTAGGTTGCCATATTTTTGGAATTACCCATAAATTGAATTAGAGTATTACAGTGCAACCTTAATATAACGAACCTCAATATAACGACTTTCTCGATTTAACGAATTTTTCATAATCCCCTTGAATCGTCCATAAGAGTCAATGTAAAAGATACCTCTACATTACGAAAACTTTTTACGAACAACCTCTTTATAACGAATTTTCAACTACCAAAAAGAGTGTGAAAACCTCTACTTAACGAATTTCGTCAACTCAAAACCTCTATATAACGTTTTCACCAATAACCAGGTATGTATGTGATTCAGCCGCGACAGGTTTCGACGCCTATTACGTAAAATACGAAGTTAGTTGATGGAAAGTAATCAGTGTTGCTCCTCACTTTTTGCAATGGCTCAGAAACGTAAAAGGCGTTCCTTATCTGTCGCAGAAAAGCGAAGCATCATTAATTATGTTGACTAAAATCCTTCTACAAAAAAATTAGACATAGCTAATAAGTTCGGGATTCCCGCAAGTTCATTGGCTACAATTTTCAAATCTAAAGATAAGTTTTCCGACGAAATTGGTTTGCCTTCAAACATCAGAAGATTGAAGCCGTGGAAAACAAACTACAATTTATTACTTTTTTCCAATCAAGATGAATAAAATTAGATTTAGGCTTTTATACCAATTGGTTGATTTTTCACCTCTTTTTATTTTGTTCTGCGAATTTTTGAAAAGAAAAAAACCTACCTACTCACTTTATTGTTTTGAAAAAGAAAATATAAAATAAATGAGTATTTTGATAAAAATGAGTTTTCATTTATATGAGCAAAATTAGTTCGCTATAACAAGATGAGTACGTAATGTCGAGGTGAATAAAACCTCGGTATAACAAATTTTGGACCAACCTCACCTCAATATAGCAAACCTCAGTTTTAAGAATTACTTGATATAACGAATATTTACTGGTTCCCTTCCGATTTGTTATATCGAGGTTCCACTGTATTTCAAAACACAGTTTATTATGGAGTACCAATAAGGGATATTAATTTCTCGTTTCACCCACTTGCTGGAAAAAGCAATGAAAATATTTTTTAGTTGAGGAAAAAAATTATTATATACTTTTTACAAAAAAAACACCCTGTATAGCAAATTACGTTATTCAAAGGTAGATTGAACGGTTCAAGTGATCCCACACTTTTTACTCCGATAAAACACGATAATCAAGAGAATTGTGTATTTTGTGCAGATGTTAATAGTTCCAATAAACCACTTACTTCAGTAAATCATGTTGTGAATGAGTGGAGTGATCATGCAAACTATTTTGGGTTAGAACACATACTAGAACAATATTGAATGTTCTGTGAGAACAACTTTATCATGAAAAATATTAGGGAAGTGCTTCACATTTTGCTGATGTGGACTGTAATGAAAATCTTAATGGTGAGTTCACGTTATTTATTGTTTGGTTTTACTCAGAAACGTGAACGTGAATGTTGGTAATTTGAGGATTATTCGCCGAAAATTACGAAGAATTTGGTATCAAGTTGATTTAGAAACTTTTATTTATGAATTAACCTACACAAGAGTTTGATAATTAGATATGAAATTTCCACAAATATCAGGAAAATGTTTTCCAACTTGTTGGGAGTTTGTTTTGAATAGCCCGCTATTTGCACAGCTGTCACTTTTGGATCTAATATCACCTTTTGACATTTGATAAGTGAACTACGCCATTACTAAGATGGAACTATAAAAGCTCTAACAACTCATGGAAATTGTAGAAATTTGGCACGAAATGGTGAAAATTTCGCATTCGCCCTTCGTAAAACTGAAGCAAAACTATTGGGTCGTCCTAAAGTAGGTACTACCTTCTAGGTTGACAATACTGAAACTTGAAAAAAATTCGAAAATAACATACATTTGGGCCAAACGATATAGGACTCGTTTAAGTAGAACGAGCTCTCTAAAATTGATCTGTTGGAGCAATACAAATATCTCATTTAAAATTGTCTACCCTCAATAACTCTACAACGAATCAGAATTTATGAAAACACGAAGACAGGTCGATTTTTTATTATCAGAGACAATTGCACCAACATATTTTGCAACTTTGCACTTTGCATTCCCACAAATTTAGAAAGTGACAATTAATTGATTATGTTGCAGAACATTTCTCCTAACTCACTTTGCACTTGACTTTTCACATTGCACTTTTCAATTATGAATGCGTTTCGTGCAACGTAATTCATTTGAAAAGTGCAAAGCTAAAAGTTGCACTTTGCATTCTAACAAATTTGAAAAGTGAAAATTGATCATGTTGCAGAACATTTCTCCTAACATTCAATTTATTCGAAGTGCTGTTCACTTTGCACTTGACTTTTCACATTGCACTTTTCAATTATGAATTCGTTTCGTGCAACGTAATTCATTTGAAAAGTGCAAAGCTAAAAGTTGCACTTTGCATTCTAACAAATTTGAAAAGTGAAAATTGATTATGTTGCAGAACATTTCTCCTAACATTCAATTTATTCGAAGTGCTGTTCACTTTACACTTGACTTTTCACATTGCACTTTTCAATTATGAATGCGTTTCGTGCAACGTAATTCATTTGAAAAGTGCAAAGCTAAAAGTTGCACTTTGCATTCTAACAAATTTGAAAAGTGAAAATTGATTATGTTGCAGAACATTTCTCCTAACATTCAATTTATTCGAAGTGCTGTTCACTTTGCACTTGACTTTTCACATTGCACTTTTCAATTATGAATTCGTTTCGTACAACGTAAGTGCTGATTCACAATGGACGTAACCATAACGAACACGTAAACGTACTTTGTCCGTGAACGTAAATGTGTTCAGAATGGACTTTGGGCGCAGTAGCAAATTATAGACGTTTTTGTAGAGTAAGAAGATGTTTCTGTACCTTAATAATAAGTGTTCTATGAATTTTTTGACAATTGATTACTGTGAAGTGTTGTCCAAAGATTATATAGTATACTCTATAATCTATGGTGTTGTCATTAATTAAAAATGTATGAAGTATTAAGTCTGTTTTTATTGAGACGATGTTTGAAAAAAAGAAAAGAAATTGAAGAGCAAAATTCTAAAAGAAGAAAAAACGACGTTGGTGGGTTAGACCTACAAATCTAGAAAGAGAATGTGAACAAATTTCTATAATTAAACGTTAGAATTACGGACTACCATAAGCTCAACGTAAACGTCAAAATTACAGAGCCTATTGTGAACAGTTCCATATGATTTGCATTGGTTCAACTTTGCGTTTTTCGTTTACGTTTCGGGAGTTTTATGGTTACGTCCATTGTGAATCCAGCATTATTCATTTGAAAAGTGACAATTGCAAAGTGAAAAGTTGCAAAGTATTTAGTACAATAGGCCCCATGACGAGATGACCTGGGACACAAAGCCTGTTTCTACTAGCAACCCCCTGAAGAAGGTTGCAAACCTATCAGGAATTTGAATAGGGAGAGTGGGTAGTTTTGTTCTATAGAGCGAAAATTTATAAAACTACAAGGTATTTTGATGGAATGATAGTACCGATAAGAATAAATGAAACATTCACTTTATAGAACACAAATTTCAGGTTCACACAATTTTGAAGGAATGCATACATTAGTGCTACAAAACTACCCATTTTCCCTATTCAAGTTCCTGTTTGGGTTGCAACCCTATCCAGGGAATCGCTACTAGAAAGCTTCGTATTCTAGATCATATCCTCCTGTTATCAAAAATCGACCCATCTGAGTGTTTTCACAAATTTTGATTCGTTCATGAGTTATAAAGGGTGAAAACTTTTTAATGAGGCACCCTGTATAGTAACCACAACTTACAATAATAGGTTGTTTGGAGGTTTACCTGAAATTTGTCTTGAATGTCTGGACTTTCTATGTGTCTGCCAATATGGTCTATGAAAGTAAACACAGGATCCCAAGCCAAGTTTTCTCTTTCGTTTTTCAGGAATAATGTCATATTTAGGGCAGTCGCAAAGCTCAGATCTCCAGCAAATGCCAAGTTCCAAGCGTCGTGGATCAATTTCGCTCTTGTGTTAACAGGAATTTTAGTTCTCTCATTTGTTTGAAGGAATTGTGCCAACATGTTCCAGTTTCTTTCATCATAATTTACAGGAAAGGGACCTGAAATTCATCCATTTATAAAAAGTTTCCTAATATTGTTATGAAAATTTTTTGCCTTATTAAAAAACCCAATGAAATCAATCAATTCGAAGTCATCTGATTGAACACTACCAATCAGCGCCTGATTACACTAAAAACAGCCTATGGGGGAGATTTTCACTCTCGTTACCATGGATACATTATGATGCATTTCGATTTTGATGTTTCTATATTTGATATTTCAAAATGCCTCGATTTGGTTCCAACACTGACGAAAATATTAATGAAATCATATAATCAAAAATACCAATAATACCGTTCGCAGTAAAAAATTTGTATGGGGAGCATTTATGGAGTTTTGCGATGAGAGAAAGTATATATTAGGTAGATGGAAATAGGACACCAGAAGAATTGTCATTTATTTTGAAAGATTGGGCTGTAAATATGAGAAAAAAGATGGTACAGAGTTTAAAGGAGCAACAGTTAAAACCATGTGGTAATTAGCAAAACATTTTCTATCCGAATAACCTTCGGACATTGATAAATGCTCAAAAATTTCTGTAACAGATTTCTCAAGCTTGTTGCTTGTACGAAACAAGCAACAAGCTTTCAAAATCTGTTATAGAAATTTTTTCGTGCAATTATCAATGTCCTTGGGTTATTACTACTGAAAATTGTATGGATAAAGTTTCAATACAGGATTTTTTCAATCGTCTTCTTTCATTAATTCTAGAATTGATTAAATTATTATATTTATAGTGAAAGCAGAGAATAATATTAATCGATTGAAATCAACCAATATTGAAACCATACTTCGGAGCTAATTTCGTCCTCGTTCAAGACAAAATGCAAAGAAGTGGTATTAAACGAAGCACCTATGAATGGCTATTTCTTCCTCATTAGGACTCATCAGCATATGATAGCTCTGAATGATACAAGGTATTTCTTGGAACTTACAGCGAAATGGCATCTTGTTTAAGGTATTATTAATACCGAAAACGCCTTCTCCAGTTCCATACGAAAACCTTCTTCCATAGTTAATATTGGTTGATTTCAATCGATTAATATTATTCTCTGCTTTCACTATATGATATTCATGGCAATGTTACGCGTTGAACCTTTTTTTATCTTATTCTAATATTGTTATCTTTTATTCACCTATTTCTTCTGGATTGACAATGATAAATTCATCTGGCTTAGCAACATTCTCCATTTTACTTCTTTCTCCATTTTCATCCAGAGTTTCGGTTTGGAATCTGAGAAGTTCAAGTTTGTTTGCTTCAAGAGAACTATTGGTACCCACCAGGTGAACTTATCTTGATCAGGTACATCATGTGGCCTTTCCCTGAGAAAGAGTTTCTGAAAATAAATAAATTCTCGATGAAAATTCATTTATATACCCTGCTTAAGCATGAAACTATCTGAAATGCGATATAGTCATACACTCAGGTAGTCAAGCTGCTACTTAAGCACTGAGCTCCTACGTCATCGACTCAAAGATGATCTGGAATTGGCGGAACAAACTCAATGAGGTAGGCAAGAAAAATAAGGTCTTTTTGACCTGGGTTCCCAGCCATTCGGGAATCGAAGGAAACGAAGAGGTCAATACACTTGCCAAAGAGGGCGCACGAAAGTCACTCATTGACCCAGAACCCTTCTGTGGTATACTTAGGTAAATGTACCTATAAGAAGGAGTTTTTGGAGAAGAGAAAGCCGAGGAGAAAAAACTCTGGCGGAATCTCTCAGGGATGGATCATTCCAGTGAGTTCCTTCGGAACGTTGAAACAGCAAGATCCAAACAATAGCTGGATCTTGGTAAGAAACAATTACACCTCCTCACTGGCTTTCTTACAGGACACTGTCGCCTTAGGAAGCACCTGTTGAGGATGGGATTGTCGGACACTGACGAGTGTAGGTTCTTGTGAGAGTGAGGAACAAGCCTCGTTGAAGCCTTCACAGATATAAAGGGTGTGGTCAGAACAAATCTTTAAGGAAGCACAATAGACCTTGAGGTCGCAGTGAACTGTAACCCGCTTTTTAAACTAAACTAAACTAAACTGTGACCCAAGAGTTCAAGGATACTGGATTTCATCAGATCTTTGGAACTGGAAGGCGAGCTGTGAAAGGTGTGGTCAGAACAGCTCTGTAAGGGGGCATAATAGACCTTGAGGTCGCAGTGAACTGTAACCCATTTTTGAACTATCAACTGCTAAAGACTTCTTTTCGCTTGGTTAACGCTTAACATTTAGAGCCATTTAAATACCTGTCTTAGTACAGCTGATTTCCCATCGTAATTTCTCACAACGTCAACAACTGGTAATCTGTCTTTGGTGATCCAAGAGGCAGCAATATCATTGACTGATACACCATCTTCAAGTTTTTTATCTAATCTAGCTTGTTGGGTTAGGGCATTCCATATGTCATCACCGAAGAAGTTTTTGTATTGTCTAGGTGAAAGCAAAAATATTAGTTATTTCAATCAATGATTGTGTTAGGTTTCAGAGGAGGACTTGCAAACGACTCTGGCGATACTGCCGAGAGAATTCTCTTCTCTTTTCAGAAATAAAAATATTGTTGATTTCAATTATGAAATAAATCATAATCAGATACGGAAAGTTTACAGCATATGGAACCTGGATGTAATTTTAGATTCGAAGCTAACTTTTGAGGATCATATTGATACTGTTATTATTGCAGCAAACAGGGCGCTTGGATTCACCCTGCGTAATTGTAAGTTTTTTAATAGATATAACACTCTGATGATTCTGTTTTATACTTTCGTTCTGAGTAAATTGAATTTCGAATCAATTTGGAATCCCTTTTACAAGTGCTACATTGATAGATTGGAAAGTGTGCAGCAGTTTTTGAGGTTTTGGAGTCAAAAATAATTTTCCGATATTGAACCATGAATATACCTCAGCCGAACAAAGGTTTAAAATTATGACTTATGAGAATCGTAGAAAGCTGAATGACATAACCTTTTATACAAAATCATAAATGGTCTAGTGACTTCGCCTGGCCTTCTGGATTCTATCGGTTTTAGGGTGCCAGATAGAATATTAAGATCTAGAGATTTGTTTGCGGAACCCTTTCGCAGGATCAGCTACGAAAAACTCGCCCATCTGTAGAATGATGTCGTTTTTCAACACAGGGTTCAATTGTGTTGGTATCTTTAATGTGACCCTCGAATAGTTTGAAAGATTGATTAAAGATTTCTTAGTAGTTAGGGTTTAAAATGTAGACTTAATCTTTTCTTCACTTGTATGTAGTTGTAGGATTGGGAAATAATATATTATTTATTTGTGAAACCTTTGCTGGATATTCAACCCGTTTGTGATTCTTTGAATATAAATAAATGAAAAAATAAATAAATGAATGAAAACACATAACAGCTTGAACGAATGTTCAAAGAGTAGAAATCTTGCTGGAAGAAATCATAACAGGGGTTGGCAATTTCCAAAAAAAAGTTTTGATAGATATTTGTTGACGCAGTCTCACTACAATGGAGACTTTGATAGCCCTCACCTATCTTTCATGAACTTTCTCATGCTTTCCTTGAAGGTTTCTTCACCTAATGTGTAATTCAGCATTCTGAACACCAGCTCAATTTTTGCTGATGTTGAATCTTGTTTGATCACTGTACTTTTCCCATGGGGGTATCTTTTGCTGAACTCGTAGTAAATTGAATACAGCATAATCATTGGCCAATTATTCACTGAATCACTGTCATCGATCTGTAAATACATAAGAAATGTTCAAACTTCAAAGATTCTAAGTATTTTGAGCTAAAGTTAATAGAGCAATTCATAGAGCACCAAATGAAATGAACATTCAATTTTTCATATAGTCCGTTCACGAAAGTTTGAGCGCATAGTAAGGTTGTTTTTATTTATCTGAAGTTGGCAGTATTTGCTGTCATAGCGTCAAATAAAGTTAACGTTGCCGAATGTATCCGGCCTCGCCCGACAAGCTTGTGAGTTATTAGAGAACTCTACGCAATATTGACAACATTCCGTATCAATCTGACAAGAAAATAAAAAAACATAACCTCAAATGTTAATATACACAGTGGAATATGCCAAATTGTCATGGCCAACCGATGGCTCAAACTTTCGTGAACGGACTATAAACAAGATTGAGAGACAGTTAATTTTCACTTTGTTAAGAGTATTTTGCTCTCTCAAAAAGCCAAGTGCTGAATTCACTTCTTTGAATATCATGTGACTACCTTGAGAACTGTATAGGCTGTCAAAAATCTAACCAATGCTGTATTAATATGTGCATCGCTCCACCAGTACGGTGTAGCAAGGTTGCCAAGCCATTGGTAGCTTATCTCATGAGCAAGATTCCAAGAACCTTTGCTGGTTAGTTCGCTTCTCTAGAAGTTAAATAATAAATATTATTTGTTGAAGCTTTCGATGTGTATTTTGAGCAAGATTAGCTACATCTGATGAAAATAATATCTCTCACTTGTAAGATAGAAGTCCCCAACTATCTGCTGGTCGATTGACTTGAAAATTGGTAAAGCCACAATGTCAAGTTTTGGGAGTGTGAATTTCACCTTCCAGAAATCCTCTAGAATTTCAATTATTTTGTGGACCTTTTCTGTCACATTAAGTAATGAAGGCATGAAGTCAGGTCTTGCCCAAACCCTTATTTCACGTTCTGAAAAATATTATAACATAACACTTAGTTCGATACAGAAATTTGAACTGTTGTCCAGTGTGAAAGTTGTATTTTTGTGGTACTGAAAGAGAACTATTGATTCCTTACCTTTTGATTGATTTGATGATACACTGGCAAAACTTGAAATGACTATTCCTACAGAAAACGTAGACATTGGGGGGGTTTGTTTGAAATGGTCCCATACCCATCCAGCTTTATCCTTCCTGTAATTCAATAATACATCAATAATACATATTATTCATTGATAGTTGAAATTTTGAGTTCAAAACTTTCTAGGTTGTCACAGTTGTGACTCTTTAACAAAGTTCATGAACCTTAACTTCGTTGACAACTTTGTATTACGACTTGATGGTTCTCATTTCCCTTTCTCTCGTTGTCAAGTTGGAAGCATTATTATTATTATTATTAGAATTGAAATCGTTATGGCTAAGTCATCTTTTCGGGAACTGCGATTAAGCAGATCTTTTGTTCTATACCCTACCCATTGATGAACACTCAAGGAGATCGTCAATGATGTTGATAAAACCGACAACCTCCTCGACCGTTACCTCGTAGATGTCCAGGTACGGTTTCCCCACATAAATTGTTCTTAGGACAACCAGCTCAGGATACTTGAATACCATACGTTCAGCTGTTTCTGCTTCTGATTCACAAAGCCTGCATATCTCATCTGCTGACTTTCTCATATGGTATAGTGCCCGAAGCTTAGGTCGTGATGCTTCAGGAGCTTTCTTCTATGGGTTCTTGTATAAGTGTTTCTCCAATGGGTTATTAATTTGAAAATAGAATTCGTTCTATGCGAATATATGTAGCAATATTCGTTAATAATTAATCTTGTCTTCTGAAGACCCATGCTACTACACAGGATAACGGAGCTTGGCTTCCAATGTATAGGCTATGCTGATGACATAGTCCTAATAATTAGATGCACTCTTTTCGACTTAGGTACTGCAGAGGGCCTTAGAATTATTGAGCAGTGGTGCTTGTCTGTGGGGCTGGAGATCAACCCAAACAAGACTGTAGTAATTCCGATCACTCGGAAGAGAAACCTTCTCGACATGAAAACGAAATTATCTTGGAGTGGAAGTCAGAAGTTAAATACCTAAGAATAACACTGGATAGAAAACTAGGGCTGTGATTGCGTGCAGATGTCTATACGGCAAAAATTGGAAATGTAACACAAAAATACTGCAATGTATGTAAGTTATGATTGTGAGACCTATAATCACATATGGGGCAGTGGCCTGGTTTGCCAAGGCAAGTCAGGTGAGTACGGGGAAAAGGCTCGATAAAGTACAGACCCTGTGTGTGCATCCCAGTAGCTATGAGAATGTGCCCAACTTGAGGTAATTACGGATCTCATATCTCTACATCTAGTGATTGATAGGGTAGCCCATCACACTATCCTCAGAATATCTAAGGAAGGTACAGGTAATGAGATATTAAACAATCAGAGAGTGTGGTCCTCTTTGAACAACTACATTTCATCTGCGAAGTCATCTTGTGATGTAATTATCAAGAAAGTAAGCACTGAGGAAAACTTCAGGACATTGCAAAGTACACGGACTATAACTTCAAAGGGAATACCGTAAAATTGTATACAGATGGTTCCAAGACATTTACAGGAGCTGGCGCTGGGATATACGGGCCAAGTACCAAGTGTGCACTGTCGCTAGGCTCCTGTATGAGCGAAAATCTTAGCTATTGAAAGATGTCTAGATATAAATCTAAAAAGAATTATCAGAAGCGCGATATAGCCATACAATCAGATAGTTAAGCAGCTATTAAAGCACTGAGCTCCTATGTCATTGACTCAAAGATGATCAGGGAGTACCGGAACGAACTCAATGAGGTAGGCAAGAATCTGGGTTCCAGCCATTCGGGAATCGAAGGAAACGAAAAGGCCGAAACACTTGCTAACGAGGAAACACGAATGTCACTCATTGGCCCAGAACCGTTCTGTGGTATAGGTAAATGTACCTATCAGAGGGAGTTTCTGGAGAAGGAGAAAGCCGAGAAGGAAAAACTATGGCGGAATCTCTCAGGGATAGATCAATCCACTAAGTTCCTTCGGAACTTTGAAGCAGCCAGGTCCAGAAGATATCTGGACCTTAGTAAGAAACAATTACACTTTCTCACTGGCTTTCTTACAGGAGACTGCTGCCTCAGGAAGCACCTGTTGAGGATGGGATTATCGGACACTGACGAGAAAAAGTTTCATGGGAAGGAGGAAGAAACTCCCATTCATCTAGTCACGGAATGCTTAACCATTGCAAGCTTAGCTTTGGTATTGCTAGCCTAAGGAGAGAATGCCTTAGGCGAGAAACTTGTGAAAGTGAGGAACTAGCCTCGTTGAAGCCGTTACAGATATTGGATTTCATCAGATCTCAGGAGCTGTAACCCGTTTTTTAAACTACCCTAAACTAAACTAAGATCCGAAAGTTCGAGGATCAGAATATAATTATAGTTCCAATCATTTGTGTTTGGACAAAAAAAATATTGGTCACCATTCACTTCTAGTTCAACCTACAGGGGACACAGTTGTAACTCCTAACTAGCATAAGCTGAATACCTTCTAAGGCTTGAATAAGAACTTAGGATCAACCTATACACTTACATTTCTTCGGTTCTGTCCAAAGGCATGTTAGAAATACTGGTCATCTCCTTCTGTCTAGCTATGTGAATTGTAAAGGGAGCCTTAAAAGCGGGTTCGTCAAAACAAGGAAACAGTTTTCTTGCAAGGTTTGGTCTGAGGTAGGTTGAAACGAACCACTGAGTGTCTTTTGTTCGGGAATCCACGTAACTACTGTGAAAGATTCCCTCTGTTGTGGTGTTTGGAAGCGCTTTGGAATACCGTATTACTATTTCACACTGACTTCCAGGTTTCACAGGATTCTCCAAATATATTTTCATGAGTGGAGTTGAAGGTCCTATCACTGAACGATCTACACCAATTTTTTTTGGTGTGAAAGGTGTTGATGATGTGTTGTCCCTGTTGAAAATTGGGCTTTAATATGCTCGTATGTAATTACAGAAATATATTCAAGAAAATTTTTGATCAACCTTTTCGAACGCTCGTTCTACTTAAACGAAATGTCTATAATTTTCGAATTTTGAGGCGAAAAAGGTCTCAAACGTTAGTTTTCGACTCCCTGAAAACGAATAAGTGCTCAAATTCAATTCTCAGTTTCTCAGTGGGGCCATCTGGCTATCTGATAACCACGAAGAGATTGTCCTAGAGACTTAAGATTTTCAGGGTAAGTTAATTTCACAAACCCCGCAGTAAAGTTCGTTAACCATCTGAATCGTACAGGGTGTTTCATAAAAAATTACCATTCCAAATTTTTGTTCCTCAATATCTCAGACAAAGCGAAACCAATCAAAATGATATAATGTCAACAAAACCATAGAAAATTCAATTGATTGAAAAAAAAAACTTCATATTTCAATAAAATGATATCCGATTCGTGTTAAATTTATTTTGTGAATGAAGATTGATATACTGAATGTTCATGCAAAATTTTAAGAGTACCACATCATCAGAACTATAATAATTTAATTTTTTAAATTATTCAATAGTTTTACATAGGTTAGTATTTTATATTTTGCATTCATATATTTAGTATCAATCTCAAATCTATTACAAAATTTTGATCCACCGGGCGCTCAAAAGCACCTGTTCAAGACTTTTCTTAAATTTTTCATTTTGAAATTAAGATGTTAAAACTCATTGAATTCAAGGTGAAAGAATACTCTTTTCTGAAATGTATTTTGCAATTTATTCATGGAAATATTTAGTCGGAGAATATTGTTTTGTAGGCTGAAAAAATTAATTATTTTCCAATTTGTCATAACTTTGGACGTTTTGGTTCTTTATAGAAGAAGAGAATTACATCGGACTGGTCTGATCGCTCTGAACCGTTCGTTTATTACATGATATCATGATATATCATGGCTTATTCTATCCAGATTGAGGGAAGTACACCTCTGGACGTTAGGCAAAGCAATCTGAGCAATCGGATGACGATCCTTCCGCTAGGTGTATTCTGACGCATCAAAGCGATTTCATCCATAGAGCTTACGTCTTTTTATGTTTTTATATATTTTTTTGTGTTTTATGTTGATATTCCTGATCTGACCACCGCCAGATTCAAAATTCTAAGACTTGTCAACACTTTTGATCTTCTGTTTTCATTTATCGATTAATAACTTAATTAAGTCATTAAGATTTTTCGATATAGCTATCGTAGCTGTGAACTAGCAGCATGAAATATTTGCTCCCTCGTTTCTTCTTTCATGTAATTGATTAATTAATTAGGATCTTTCTATCGCCGTAGTGAACGACCTGAAGGGGATATTGCATTCCTCGTTTCCTTTGCATTCAGTGCCTTTACACCTTATAAATTAGGTAATCAAGATTTTTCTGTAGAGCTACGAAAAGGTGAAAGTACCGTTAAAAGATGAGCCTATTTCCCAAAATAGTGATCTTTGAAATCTAATAATCTATGCAAGTAGAACAGTAACAGTGTAGTATATTCTGTTGCAAATGCTCTGTACCGTTCGTTTATTCACAGATATTACAGATGAATCTGTACGATCGTCGATCTGTGGTCATGTGACTAAAATACCCGTCTGCTCGCGGAGGTCGTTGCCGAACGGGCATAATGTAGATACAATTAAGGGGAAAAATTTTTTTTAAAAGTATGAAATAAATCATTTACTCACTTTTTCTCATCGCTTCCAATTTGGGTTACCTTCACCTCATGAATCTTGAATTTCTCATCAGCATGCAGCTGAATTTCCTGTGTTTCCTCCACCATTGTAGTCACAATTTTTACAGTCCCGTGAAACATTTCATTTTCTGGAGTGGCTTCTAGTTCCAAATCATAGCTGATTGGTGTGATATCCAAGGGAAGCCTTGTGTCGGCAATTAGACCATGGACTTGTATTAAGTCTATACTTCTCTTCGTTAAGCCATTGACGACACCCTGTAGGGACATTATGAATATTAACATCTTCTAATATTTAAATTTTATTTTATTTCTTCAAGAAGAATGGAAAGTATAGAGATTATGCTCATTTGAATAGGAATAGATGAATTCAAGACCCTTTAGAAGAGTGTATTTTCAATGTTTTATCGATAGAAGACTGAAGATATTAGGTAGATACTCACACTGTAAACTAAAATTAAAAAAATCACCGTCTTCCTCTCGGGAAACATGTTGAAAGACCTGCAATAAACAAATGTTGAAAATTATTATTTGTTTCTATTTCTCACAAAACTAACATTGTAGGGCGTACCACAAATGTTGACGAGTAATTTACAACTTATACAAGATGTTCCTGAGGGATATGCCATTTAGGGAGACGATGTCCCAATTAAAAAAAAGACGTAGTAAACGTGTTCACTATTTAGATACAGGGGGAAAGAGTTTCCAAAAAGGAAACAATTATGCGATTGGATACCTATATCTTTATTGACTTGGGTAGCAAACGTTTTATCGTTCCAGAAGATTCGAAACTCATCACTTGGAACGCCAGACCTGGTTTAAAACACCCTCCTGGCCCAAGAGCAAGAATTACGTATTTTGTATCTGAATATTGAAGGTATTTATTCGAATATTTTTAAGTTTCAATTTTGTAAAAACGGCGAGGAAGGGCTTTTTCTACTGAGGTTTTTCCCTGTGTTCTGATATCATACACCAGAATAGTATGGTACCCCGTTTTGCACCAACCTCAGCTAGGGACTTTTTTGTTTCATGTATTGTATTTTGTTAGCTCTCAATTAAAAAATATATATACAGGGTTTTCCTTTTAAGTTGGCCTATTAGACGTTTTAGGAGAACTAGTGAATATTTCGTTCTGAAATTTTAGGTGGAGCCTTGAGGGTGAAGGAACTCTCTGCCTAAAATATTTTCAAGTCGGACAGTGTTGCCACGTCTATCTCAAACGCATATCTACTTTCTTATTTCAAATGGACCTACCTATATTTTCATTAATGTATCGATTCAATACGGAATTCTCAGTATAACATACTAAAAAATTTCTCTTCCATGCACTGTTGCCAAGTTATGCACAAATTCTGAAATTTTGACATCTGCATTGCCAGTTTGGAAATGCAATATCTCGATTATTTTCTATGTGAACGGAACCAAACTCAGCAGTCTGATAGTAAAGAAATCATGCAATCATGTGGTTCATTCAGTATTTCGAACATCGTGAGGTTTTTTGAAGATATGGCCCCGAAAATGTGAAATTTAAAGTTGAAATATTCCGAGATTTTCAAATGCTAACCCCACATTTATTTTACAACATTCCATTCGAAATAAAAAATGAATGGCAGTCTCTTTTTACACTAATTATTTATTATGGATAGTTTTCGAATGAGATGAAAAATACTGAAATTCTTCAGTATTTATAGTCATGATCTATGGACATTATGCTGTGTGATTATAAGGTGAATAATCGGAATGAATTCCATGGTTGAGATTATGAACATTGGGCCAGGATTACAGAAAGCCGAAACAGTTTTTCGGAATTTCTTTCCAGTTATTCTTGCTGAATGTGGATAACGATTGTTGAAGGTCCACAGGTCCCTTCAATGATTTTTGGCATTCCCCGTGGATTGTGAAACAACCTGAATCGTGTTTTGAATAACATGGGTAAACTTTTTTTATGAAACCATGTTCATCGAACACATTTTATGATTTCAGCCATAGAATCTACTCAAAAATTATCCTCATAATCATAGAGCCATTTCATTATTAACAAGACCATAGATCATGACTACCATACTGAAGAATTTCTTATTTTTCATCTCATTCGAAAACTATCCAAATAAATAATTAGTATGAGAGGAGACTGCCATTCATTTTTCATTTCTATTCGAATGCTGTAAATAAATAGGGGGTTACCATTTGAAAATCTCGAAATATTTCAACTTTAAGTTCCACATTTTCAGAGCAATATCTTCGAATAACCTTAGACGTATCAAAATACAGAATGTACCACATTAATGCATGATTTCTCTACTATCAGACTGCCGAGTTTGATTCTTTTCGCATAGAAAATGATCGAGATATTGCATTTTCAAACTGGCAATGCAGATGTCAAAATTTCAATAATTTGTACATAACTTGGCAACAGTGCATGGTAGAGAAATTCTTTCAGTGCGTTATACTGACAATTTGGTGTTGAATCGATACATTAATGAAAATATAGGTAGTTCCATTTAAAATAAGAAAGTAGATATGGTGTTTGAGATAGACGTGGCAACACTGTCGACTTGAAATATTTTAGGCGAAGAGTTCCTTCACCTTAAGGCTCCACCTGAAATTTCAGAACGAAATATTCACTAGTTCTCAAAACGTCTAATAGGCCAACTTAAAAGGAAAGCCCTGTATATCGTTCCAGTTTTTAATACCTAAGTGACATTTTTTTCTTTTATATTTCTGAGCGAAAACCATTTGCTGAAAAAAAATGAAGAGAACAAAACTGTTGAGAAATAAATGAAAATTCCACAACAAAATTGTTCGTACGTCGCAAATTATATCCTAATGCAGTGATAAGATTCACCAAATTTCATATGGGAACAGAGTGGTACTTCCCTATAACGAAGGCACTGAATTCACAAAAAAAATTCGTTATAAAGAAATTTCGTTATACAGAAAATTTGTTTCTATAATCGGCAATGTCGCGATCGACTCCACTGATAAATTTAAGTTTATCATTCAAACTTAAGTACTTGATTTAGACATATTCGCACAACTTTCACACTAGCATATTGGTTGTTGAAACCAAACAGGCCAGGTGTGTATTTAAATGTTTCAGAAGGATCTCTCTGCCCGCCGTAATGATTAGTTTAAGGTTGGGATTTATTACGTACGTCTGGAAAAATTCGGAAAGAACCTACACCCTTATACCTTCTTAAAAATACCCATTCAAAGAGTGATGTTGTTTAAATATTTCGCTAAAGAGAGAATTTACTTCGTTTTGGAGGGTATTTAGCATGAAATTTGGATTCAAGGTGCATTGTCTTGTACGAAATTTGTTATACAGAGAAATTCGTTATAGGGAATTTCCACTGTATTTGCAACAGCACCATGGGGGTAAGAAAAAAAAAGCATTCTGGAGTTGTTTTTTTGTGATATAAGTATTATAGCTACTTTCTAATTTAGAATAGAATCTCCTGTATTTATGCGTCAAGTTCATGGTGAATTCACATTACAATATCAATTAGTTGGAGGTGTTGTAGTTTGATGTTTCGATCATAAATGGCGGTAGTACTTTTCATAGCGAACGATCGAAGTATTTATAACACTTAAATTATTTTCTTATGCTACCAGAAATGTCGAGAATATAAAGTTTTTGATTTCGAATATTCCCTGTATTTTTTTCAAAATTTGATTAAGAACATAAAACGAATGAAGTCACTCTGAGTATTGAAACTTCGTTCATCCATACTAATATTATAAACGCGAAAGTAACTCTGTCTGTCTGTCTGTTACTTTTTCACGCCTAAACGGCTGAACGGATTTTGATGAAATTTGGTATGGTGATGGATGATAACCTAGAAATGGTCATAGGCTATAAATAATCACGCCATCGTTCTTAGGGGGTAGGAAGTAGGCAGATAACTAAATTGAGTAAGTGATTTTTAGTGGTTTTTGTTGGGACTTTTGCTCTTTCACGTCTAAACGGCTGAATAGATTTTGATGAAATTTAGTAAGGTAATAGATGGTTACCTAAAAACGAATATAAGATCAAAATGTTCACGTCATCGTACTAAGGGGGTGGGAAGTAGGTAGAAAACTGAATTGAGTTAGTGAATTTATTATGGTTTTTGCTGGGAGTTTGGCTCTATCATGCCTAAACGGCTGAACTGATTTTGATGAAATTTTGTTAGGTGATAGATAGTAATCTAGAAAAGGATATGGGCTATTAATATTCATGCTATCGTACTTAAGGCGTAGGCAGTAGGCAGAAAACTTATTAAGTTAGTGATTTTTAATCGTTTGTTTTAAAAGTTTACCTCATTCACGCCTTAACGTCTGAACGGATGTTTATAACACTTGGTTAATATAAAGATAGGATCCTAGACACGGACACAGGCTACTTTTTACGGCGAGAAAATACCTCATTCCCGCAGAATTCTAGCGTGATCGTGTCAAGAAGCGCATGACGCCATAGCTACTGAAATGATTTTGATGTTTTTTTTAACTGAGTGTCACTAAGACTTCAAGTTAGTATTTGATCACTTTTCTAACTTAGATGGTCGGTAGGTGCCATAATTTAGGCAATTTATGATAAAATTTTGATGCAACTGTCTTTATTCAACAGTTTAACTTGGATCGAAACTTAGCGACATTCCATCACCCTACTCAACTTATAGGGTAGGATGGTACCAAAATTCAGACTACTTTTTATTTTGGGAAAATATCTCATTACCACAGGAACCTATTCACAGCTACCTATCTACAATATTGAAACTCTGTCTAGAATCACATTACGTCAAAACTATTGATCTGATGTGTATACGATTTTTTATTCAACTGACTGTTACATTACATACAGATAAAATCTAATTACCTACACCACAGAATTAATATGGTACTACATAACTAGCTACGCTTTAAACTTGAGGAGGTAATTAGATAGACATTTATGCGAACTTTAAGCTTAAGGCTTGAGGTTGCTTTTGAACAAATTTTGATGTGAAGTTGAGGACAGGAACGCGATAGTGGGACATTGTTGCAAGGGGACTTACAGCCGGGAGAAAACAAAAAAACTTATGCGGACGAAGTCGCGGATAAAAGCTAGTTTTAAATATAATTGAATGATGGGAAAATAAAGTACTATGCCAAACAGTATAATTTCATGTGATGTTCATTATGGAGATAATGAATTAATGAATAAATATTAATTATGGCAAGGTGTACTCAACAGTTGCGGTTCAAACAGTTCATCTTGTTATGTAATAAAAATATGTGATGAAGACAAGTCAAAAAAATATAAACTTTCTATCTTCATTCCGAACAATTTTTCCGAGTGTCGACAACAATATTACACCATATTGGTGACGTTCAGCCCTAATATAATGTGTCATCTTCTTCGACAATTCCTTAACGATATTTCTATCAGTTCCAGTTCATTAAACGTCCAAAATCTCCGAAGTTTCTCCCCAAACTAATCAGAGTAAACCTATAAAAAGGTGTGTACTTTCCTGTCCTTTAATCGACTGCCTCATCCAATTACAAACGAAGACTTCAACTTTTATCAACCCTAGAGCCACACGACAGGGGTAGGTGAGTAAGGGAGCCTCTCCTGACCTTTTCTCAGTCCCATTTCTGGTTCCCCGTGGAATGTCACTCGAGACATCGCATTTACGTGCCTAACACCGACCTAATCTCCGAAAAAAACACCCGAAAGTTCAAATCTCAAATCACAGAAGCGACGTGAATGAGTTCACAGAATTTGGTCATATTTGCACAGAGTTATTCTAATCTGTAAACAAAGAACAATTGTTATTATTCATCGCGTGTTTTAGAAAGGAGTTCTATGATGGTTTGTACAGTGCAACGGTGTGCTGGACAATTTTTATGGAAACGTTTCCTATTTTGTTGTGCCATTATCAAATTGGTATTCGTGGTGTCCATTAGTGATGCTAGGAAGGTGAGTTATGTTTATGTTGACTATTTAATTAGTTTCGGATGTTATTGATTGATGGAACACGGTATCATTTGCGGAAGACGATATATTTACGTGGTTATGGAACGTAATAATGGTGTAATGCCTTGAAAATAGCACGACAAATATCTTTTCGATGAGTCGACTTCGTATTTAGGTATTTAGAAATATGAACGTTGTACAGGTTGACCTCTTATTAGATATTGATATCATCATCTACGAAATGAAGAAACTTGCTGCGTTTCAGAGGATCCAAACGATGCTTTTTGGTTAAAGACTTTTTTAAGATAACAAGATTTGTTCGCGCTCAATTTTTTTTTTGATGTTTTTGGGATTTCTTATCCTTGAGAAACAACGTTCTGCACTTTCATTCAAGTCTCTAATTTTGATTCCAAAATTTATTCTCTGATGTAAAGACATTTGTCTTAGGTTTTTCGAAGTGTATTCAAAACCTGAATATTAGGTATGAGTGCGCTGAAGGACCAAATGTCCGATAGTTCCACAGCTATGCTCATTTGAATTTTTATAGTTTCAATATTTTCAAAAGTGGTGTGATCGGTTCCTTTTTTTGAATTACTTTCAGGAACAGCTACAAGAACATCATTTTTCTTGGTGTACAACTGTTAATCAATTTTCCGTTTCAATGTATTCGAATCAATAGTTCATTTAATTATAAAATATTTAATAGGTTTTGTTTATTTTATATAATTCTAGTCGAAATGCAGTAGGTTTTTTGTGAATGAGGATTTCTTCTTAGATGTTTATAGATTGCATTCTTCTCCTTTTAAGCCTACAAACTCATACATACTTTTGCAATTTCTTCATCTTCTTCGTGAGATAGCTCATTGTAGTCAATTGAAAACTTCTCATTAAAAATCAATAAAATCAGTTAATATGAGTCATTCAACATCTGATCAAGTTGATTAATGATGACACAGTTTATGTCCAATTCAAAGGAAGTTTCAAAGTAGCAAATACTTCTAATATGGTTCTACTTGCATTTTAATTCATTGAGATTCATTGGACATCAAAATAAAATCTGAAAATTAGGAAAAATTATCCATAAATTTGTTCTGACCTTGACTTAATGATGACTTGATAAAATTCATCAGTTTGATATTCAAGGATGCATATAATTCAGACTTCAGAATAACACTTTTCATTTATTCATATACCTACATTAGTTGATAATATTAATGGAAATATTGTGTTATTTCGCGAAACGTATTGACTGAATTGAATTAAAGTTTGAGTGCATTTTATTTTTTGAAAACCTATCACACGAAAACAATTTTTGAATGAAGGACTGTTATTTTCAACACCTTATGATAAAATCATGAGATCTAAAAATTGTCCTTAGTGCTTCCGATGATGTAGTATAGTTTTATGACTTATGATGGTATTCTGTATTCATCTGTAAGCCAATCTGTAACTTTTCATAAGCTTACAGGAAAATTGCAATTCTGGACCTCTTTAAGGTAGCTGTATCTGTAGGTAGCTCACAGAAATCGTAAAATATTTGTTTATGTTTGTTTATTTTAGGACGAAGAGCAAAGTTTTGATATTCAGAGATTCATGATGAACAAAAATTATATAGCTTTGTTTATTGGATTGTTATCGGAAGAAAATCATAACAGGTAAGTTCCATGATCAAATCTTATGATTGAAGGTTATGTTTTTCGATGAGTAGTTCAAAAGTGACACTGTAAATAAGAAAGTTACAGAAAACATTCTAGAATTGCATTATTTACGGATCTGTAAGTCGGCTAGTTACAGATCAAACGTACCCTACAGTATCGTAACTTACAGATGAAAAGCAGAATACCACCATTAGTGGTTTTTAGAACCCATAAAACAATTGAAACTGTCAACTCGTCATCGCCTTCCAAAGGCTGTATCTTTGAAGGAAAGTCGATTTAATAAATTTATTTAAACTACCCCTGCTTATTTTCATCTCCCTAACTCCTTCCCATTTGCTAACAGGCACTCTGTATAAAAAGAATTTTGAAAATCTGACTCATACATTAGAGATGAAAGATTCGATTTGCATATAATGACATCAAGAATTATTACACATAATTATTCAGAAATTTTCATGCTCCGAATATTTTTCCCAAGGGTTTTAACGTTTTTCTCCGACCAAATACCTCAATTTATTATACCTTGCAATTCCCTTATCTAAAGAAGTTCTTCCTTAGCACGAACGAATATAAAGTGACCTACCTATCTCATTATGCTGAAGAGATTGCCGGAAATAGTTTCTACTTAATCATTTTAAGAGCTTTCCAGAATATATCGTTGCATTAGGTATAAATCTTTCGCATGCATTCACGTGAAAAATTGGTACTTAATTGCCTAAATTTGGAGCATTGTCGTTTATAATCGCAAGCACGCACGAAAAAAATATTTTATTGTACAAAAAACTTGACTTTTCTTCATCACTATGTATGCCTAAATAATTACTTTTTTCACCGTTAAAGAAAGTCTTTTTTAATCGTTAAAAAAGAATTTACTTTTTTTCATTGTTAAAAAAAGTTGTTTCTATATTAACGACACAGAAAGATCACTGGATGCATAGAAATATTGTATTGGAAGCATTATCTTTAATAATTATATTTCATATGAAAATTCATATTCACAGTTGTACAAAAAATAATGTTTTTATTTCGTGCGTATAATATTCGTGTTTTTATGGCACATTCGAGTGAATTTTTGGCCTTGACCTGCGGTCTCGGCAAAAAATTGACACTCTCATGTGCCATGAAAAAAACACTCATTTTACGAACTTAATACAAAAATAACTATTAATACAGTTTCAGAATAAGGTGTCCAATATTCGGGATATTCATCCTTTTATAATTTCATGACATAAATTTCTTATGAACTATGGGTCTTTGAAGCATTGTTTCTGAGATACAGGGTGTTGAAATTTGAAGAAAAAATCGGTTTTTCGAAAATAGTTTCTACAGCCTACAAGATTTTTGTCTGCATTTTGGTAGGTTATGAGTAAGCATGAAAACACATTTCTTTCAATCGCAAAATATTTTTAATTCACCAGTTTCTTCTGTCTGGATGAATTTATTGGATAAATGATACGACAATGCTCTTCCTCAAATTTAAAATTATTTTCGTAATCACTACATAATTCAGAGTGATTTTTGATAAAAAAAGAAGTTTGTTGCGTACTCATGTCCTACGAAAAAGCTTACAAAAATCGTGAGGGGTGTCAAAAATAATTCCGAAGTACCACTTCTTTTTATTTAAATACCTTGTATCTTATAAAAACTGTGCGTCAGAAATCCATAGTGCATTAGAACTTTATGTCATAAGATAAGATTCTATCATCTGACGGAAACCTGTGTTTTTATGTGAATGAATGAGATCATAGAAAAAGTATAATATACAAATTAGCTGTAAAACACTTAAGTATGCTTCTAAAACTTAATTTTTTCTAGTCAGGCGTAATCTGCTTTATAGAACTGCATGGAAGTAGGTCCATCGATATTTAAATTTGTAGTTTAGTAATCCTCATATCAATAGTTGAGTTGATTCATTGAAGAAATGAAAAGCGTTCAAAACACCGTTATAACTTCGTTACTCAGCAAAATAGCTTCTATATACAGTGGAACTTCCCTATAACGAAAGCGCTTAATTCACAAAAAATTCGTTAAGTATAAAGAAATTTCGTTAAACAGAAATTTGTTTTTTAGTTGGCAATGTCGCGGTCGATTTCACAGATAAATTGAAGTTTATCATTCAAAGTTAAGAACTGTCTTTTAGACATTTTCGCACAACTTTCACGCTAACGTAATGGTTAGATTTGAACCACAGGGCCAGGGGTGTATTTAAAACTGTTTCAGAAGGATCTCTCAGCCCGCCGGCCGCCGTAATGATTTAGTTAGGTTGGGATTATAACGTAGGTACGTCCGAAAAAATTTCGGAAAAAACCCACCCTTATATTTTCTTACCGATACCCATTCAAAGAGTGATATTCTTTGAATATTTCGTTATAGAGAGAATTCACTTCGTTTTAGAGGGTGTTTTTAACATGGAATTTGGATTCAAGGTGCCATGTCTCGTACGAAATTCGTTAAACAGAAATTCGGTATACAGACGTTCGTTATGGGGGAGTTCCACTGTAGTTTTTTCATAATCTGAATCATTATCATAATCTTTGAAATTGACAATTCAGTTTCATTTTTCTTAAACTGGATACACCTAATAATTCAATCAATAATGTTAATCAGGTAGAAAATCTTCAGAAAAATTATGAAACCATAACTCGATACCAACGCTAAATGGAATGCCAAATCATTCAGCTGACTGAATTTCTCTGTCTCCATTGATTTTTTTATTCGTTGAATAAAACAGTATTTTTTTTTGTTTTAGTATTGTCAAGAAGAAAAGTCTGCAGTGAGATTCTCCAATGAAACAGCAGTGTGGACCGATTACCATTTATCAGGGGACCCCATCGTATTTTCCTATCCAAGTTGCCTGGATGAAGATGGAAGAACCATCAGGAGAATATGCGTCAATGGTACATGGGTACCAGAAACCCCACCCATATGCGAAAAGACTTCCACCAATATATTCTGCCCAGACGAATTCTACGAGTACAACGGTTTCTGTATTATCGAATATGTTAAATACCTCACAAGAAACTCGCAGTGGAAATCTAGATCCATTGGATCTTTAAATACTAATGTCACCATATGCAATTGGACTTCAGATGTAAAACGTTCTTCTGAAGCAACAGAGTGTTGTTATATGGTGAAGAGTGGTAAATGGGAGAAAGGAATGCACTGCAATGCATCCAAATACGTAGTTTTGCCCCATGACCATAGGTTTCATCTCTGTCCACAAGACTGCATACAGTCTGAATTAGGCAGTGAAAAGTGCTTCTGCAAAGTTTCAGGAGGATCTGAAAATAATCTAGCCCAGGTAGATTCAAAAATACGCAAAGGAATGTTCTCTAAGTTGGCTGGTACAGACATATGTAAAGTAAGTGATGATTTGTTCAATTCTACCACAGTCATATCACATAATTTTTACGGAGTAACATCTAAAGAACCCAATTGTTCGATAATTGAAGTGAAAGCCTTGCAAAGGAGCAGGAATCCAAAACCAAATTTAGTACTATCCTTCGACCTCAAAAGAAGAAAACTTACTTTAATCATCGAGAATCCTAGAGGTTTGTCTTCGTCAAAGCAGTACCCATTAGTGTGTTTAACAAATGCAGGTTTCGATCCCACAAGAATTGCAAGTACTCATAGAATCCGAAGAAAAAAGGACACAGGAAATCTAGAAATTTATGAAGTCAAGTTAGAGAAGTATATTGGAGAATACTGGTGTGAGGCGTATGCTTTGAACTTGGTTAAGTTGAAATCAAATGTTGTATTGGCCTACAAAGAGAAAACTGGAAACGAATACGCCCTAACTTTAGGAATAACAAATGTAAATCGACATTTCGAAACCAATCATGGCGTCGTTCGTTTGGATTCATTCCAAGAGAAGCTTTCGTCTTTGATTGAAGATCCAGTAGAAGCAAAAGTAAGGTTTATGAGAATTCTCCGGTTGAACACAGAAAATGCAGACATATTGCTACATTTGACTTTCAAGAAACCACGAAATATCACAGAGGAACTTATGGATGTACGAAAGAAACTTGCAACTATACCAGAATATATATTTGTGTTGGCTTTGACAGCAGTAGAATATTGTTTACCAGATACAACGATCGACCAGAACACAAACAAACGATCTCATTGGGATCTGACAAAAATTTGGGACAGAAGAATACCGAGACAGCTTTGTTTTCAATCAGAGATGACACCAGTTTCACGAGTATGTCAAGGAGACTTTGTCGTGGGTGCATCATGGTCTAAACCATCTGGTGAATGCTCTAACGAAATAGAAATACCAACTCTAACCAAATACCTTCACGAAAACCTTTATTACAACATCACCAAAGATTTAATGGAAAATGTAACATCACTAACATTCAACCACCCTTTATCATATCTCGATATTTACTTTTACAGCGAACTCATCAAAAAAGTGAACCTCGAAAAAGAAGAAAACATCGAAGTTGTCAGTGACGTGTTCAACATTATTAATAACCTTTCTAAGGAGAATAAAGCTTCGTTAATATCATCTCAAACACTTTTTAACTCAACAGATACCTTACTTCTATTGTTAGACGATGAATCCTCAAGCAAACATACTGAAGATGAATCATTTGTTTTTTCAGCAGATAAGATACTTATTAAATCTGTGTATCCTTTCAGAACAAACATAACAGGGATATATTTGATTGGAAATTCAAACACATCCTTGAATGACTTCAAGTTATTCCACTTGTATCGAAATGAAACAATCAATGATATCAAAAAAGAATTACACGAAGATCTTGACTTGGCTGTAAGTGTACCTGATGAAGTACTGAAGTCTATCGAAGAAGATGCGGAGGATTTGAAGGATATCCAGATAGTTTTTACAGTTTTTGTCGAAGATTCTCTGTTTTCAAGTATCGACCATAAGGCTATAAGTAAAGTTGTGAGCGTAACAATTCCAGGGTATGGTACTTATTTGGATGAGCCAATTCCAATTCTTATGAGATCTTCTGTTGGTGGAGGCAGTTGCGGTTTTTGGAATTTAGGTCAAGGTCTGCAGAGAAGAAGGGGTGAATGGTCGTCCTTTGGTGGTGAATACGCTGGGAATTTTCTAAATAATCCAGAGTTACATATTTGTAACTTTTCTCACTTAACTCACTTTGCTCTTTTGATCATGAGTGAGCCTATACGAGTGGAGGAAGGCCATGAAGAAGTTACAGAGTTTCTTCTAGATAACGATAGTAGAAGTTATCATTTGACCATTATAACAATCATAGGTGGAGCACTTTCACTTATTGGAATCTTGGGAATTTATATAACTGCCTTAGTTTTTAGCCAATGGAGGGAAAAAGATGGCACCAAAATTCTTCTCAATTTGTCGACAGCAATATTCTTGGAAATTGTTTTATTGCAGTTTTCTGGAGCCACTGAAATCAGTAGTGGAAGTCAGTGTAGGCTGGTAGGATGTCTTTTACACTATACTTTGTTGAGCAAATTTTGCTGGATGTTAATTTATGCCTTGTTACAATACAGGCGTTTCGTTAAGGTTTTTGGGGTGGCTCCTAAACATTTGATTTTGAAATCAATGTTTTTTGGGTGGGGTTTTGCAATTCTACCTGTTGTTTTAACTCTTCTCTTTAGTCCAGAAGGTTATTCGAAATCTACAATTTGTTACGTGCATGGTTTATCATTATACACAGCTGTCATTTTTCCAGTTTCTATTGTTATAATCTCAAATTTGATAGTATTTATTATAGTTATGTACAATGTGTCTACTAAGAAAGTAGAATCTACTGTAGAAAGTAAATTTAGTGTTTTACAGTTATACTTAGCTGTATTGCTGTTTTCAGTATTAGGCCTTCCTTGGCTGTTTGCCATTTTAGCGGAATTTTTGAAGGAAAGTACATTCAAAAATATTTTAATTTATCTTTTTTGTATAGCAGGAACCCTGCAAGGTTTTATTTTATTTATTTTTTATGTTGTTATCAATGAAGAGACTAGACAGCGGTGGCAAAAGTACCTGACAAAAAATTATTGAATGTAGAATTGTATTGTTTCATGTATTATTTTTGAATGTCTGATAATGCCATAATGTGAATTCGAATTTTTCATGGAAAATAACATAAAACGTTTCGTTGAATATTGAACGAAGAAATATTTAAATTTCTGAGAATCGATTCGTTCTGACAGTTTTATGAATATTTTCTTATCACGTACGAAAGATAATTAATATGTATTGTTTGAAAAATATATGAGTGTTATTTAAATAGATATATATCGATGTTGAAAATTTGTTTTTTTGATCCCCTTCATTTATTTCTTTTAAATTCCTTTTTGAATTACAGAAATTTATTTGCTTTTAAGATATAGTTGCACTAAATCTAAAGAAATCACTTGAAGTAACTGTATAGAAAAAATATAATTATATCTATTAATGGTTCTTCAGAATATATCCTATTGAAAGGAACAATTTAATTTCAGTATTTTTTTTATTATTTTTTGAGGAACTTCGTGTTGCTTTCATGATATATTCTGTTACGTTTTCTCTGTTCTTGAAATTATTTACATGTCACTTACATGAAATAGATTTATCACTGGAAATCACATTCACATAACGCTCTAAGATGGGTGTACACCGTATAACTTATGGAACGTTACTAATTCAGATTTGCATTACAACAAATTTATCTAAATTGTCTGTTCATAATTGACTGAGCTTTGACAAATACTTCAGTGGACCGACAATAAGGCCTTATTATCTTATTAAACTATGAGCGATGCGAATAAGTATTAAATTAGATGCTACCGGTGTGTAGCTAACAACGTCATCAAAAACATCAGACCGATGAAAGTAAGTTATGTTCCAAAATTCAGAGGTTTCTTGGTCAAAGAAACTAAATAATTTGTGGGTTTTTTGTTGAGGTTATGGGTTTTCATGAAAACAACTCTGTGGTGCAGGGATTAGGTATGGTATCATAGAAAACGACATCACGTTTTCTATAGGAGATATCGATGCCAGAGGACGATAATCAAATTTGCATCTTTGTGAAAGTTAGTGAACATTTTAGGTATTTTGAGAATAAGAACAACAACATTGATTGAGTATTTTTCATTACTGAAATTATTTTTGCAGATTTATTCAAAGAATTTATAGGATTTAGAAATTTCGGAAAATATAAAAAAAATTAACTATGCGGAGACAGTGGCTTATCCTGAAGATAACATTGCTCAATTCAACATTTTTCTTAAATATTGGATTATTAATTAATTGGAGATTTTCCGCTTGCGTTCTTTCATATCTCATAATTTATTTTTTGTACAACTGTCAAAAAAACTTGACTTTTCTTCATCACCGTTAAAAAAAGTCTTTTTTTAACGGTGAAAAAAAGTAAATACAGTTCAAAACCGTTAAAAAAAGTATTTTTTTAACGGTGAAAAAAAGTAAAGACTGTGTGCATAGAAATATTACATTGGAAGCATTGTCTCAATCATTTTATATTTCAGACGATGTAAATTCATATCCACAGTTGTACAAAAAATGTTGTTTGTATTTCGTGCGTATAAAATTCGTGTTTTCATGGCACATTCGAGTGAATTTTTGGCCTCGACCTGCGGTCTCGGCCAAAAATTAACACTCTCATATGCCATGAAAAAACACTCATTTTACGCACTTAATACAAAAATAACTATTTTGTACAACTGTCAAAAAGAATTGACTTTCCTTCATCACTATACAGGGTGTCCCGTAATTAGACCGACAAACTTCTAGTGGACATTATAGATCGTATTTTAGACAGATTCGACCCAAATCATATAATGCAAAATTGCTTCGTTAAGGAGCTAGTGCCCTTTGAAGATGACGTCCTGGTTCACACTTTTTGCCACATATTCGCTAAACGGAGTCACATAAAGTGCTGAAAGTTTACACATTTTCTAATATGAAAAATACGCATCGATTAGATTGAATGCAATTCTTCCATGTCAAGCACAATCGTATCATTTGGAGGGGGGCGAAGGGTATTTTTAGTTAACACTTTTTTAACTTTCATTATTTCGCGAGATTTACATCATATTCATAAACTCTGATATTTTTTCTTGAAAAAAGATGCTCTTGTATAATAACGCCCAGATTAAATTCAAAACAAAAGTGAACATTGAGTACTTAGGGAAAAGAGAGAAAATTTCAAATCTATTTTTTTCAGAAATGGTGCATCTGGGCGTTATAATACAAGAGCATCTTTTTTCAGGGAAAAACATCAGAGTTTATGAATATGATGTAAATCTTGCGAAATAATGAAAGTTAAAAAAGTTTCAACTAAAAATACCCTTCGCCCCCCCCAAATGATACGATTGAGCTTGACATGAAAGAAATGCACTCAATCTAATCGATGCGTATTTCTGATATTAGCCAATGTATAAACTTTCAGCACTTTATGTGACTCCGTTTTGCGAAAATGTGGCAAAAAGTGTGAACAGGACGTCATCTTCAAAGGCCACTAGCTCCTTAACGAAGCAATTTTGCATTATATGATTTGGGTCGAATCTGTCTTAAATACGATCTATAATGTCCACTAGAAGTTTGTCGGTCTAATTACGGGACACCCTGTAGATGCGTAAATGATTACTTTTTTTCACCGTTAAAAAATACTTTACTTTTCTTCATCGTTAAAAAAAGTCCGTTGCTATAGTGACGACACAGAAAAATCACTGGATGCATAGAAATATTGTATTGGAAGCATTATCTTTGATAATTATTTCAGACAATGTAAATTCACATTCACAGTTGTACAGAAAATGTAGTTTTTATTTCGTTCGTATAAACTTCGTGTTTTCATGGCACATTCGAGTGAATTTTTGATATTTTTGATACTCTCATGACACATGAGAAAAACACTCATTTTATGCACCAAATACAACAATTTTTATTCCAACCCTGTTTACATACCGAAATACTTCTATAATAGACGAGTTATACCAGGAGAGTTTATCAGAGCGAAACATAAATTAAATGTTTAATTCTTCATGTTTTCTTCTTTATGTTCTCATAAATCACTATTTTTCATCATCATCTACTGATTTGACCATCAAGAAATTTAACATTTACCCTTGTTTTTCATATTTAACTGTCAAGCTCAAAATGGAAGAATATTGTCGAAATATTATTGTCAGAACAAATTGAAAGGAATACCATGAATTTAAAGCTACAAATAAGTTAAGAATAAAAAAACCAACTTAAAATATACCTATTAGATAGACAGAATAATAACAATATGAAGTGAAAGGAGCAGTTGAAGAAAACAAGCATTGTGATTATTCATTTATGCTGAGTATCTTTGTTTTTTGTTCACTATTACCTACTTTTTCCACTTCTTCTCCATTCTCTTGATGAACATTGTTTTGAACAAAAATATGAATTTCTTTTTAATTATGATAGTCAATTCGTTGTTAATTTTGTATGTAGACATATATTTTCGTTTTTTGATTAATCACGAATGTATGAAAACTCTATTTTATTTCGTGAATTTTCGACTGATGTGTGAACTCAACACCATTCCAGAGATACCCAAACAACATGTGTAATTACCCGAATAGAGAGAAATCTCATATTGCTTTCAATAATTTCCAAACCCATTTAATTCGTGTTGTATTTGTATGCCCATAATAGCAGGTATTTCTGTCATCCTCTATATAATAATCCTTGCCTTCTCATACCCAATTAAGCAAGTCCTTGGATTCAATCATGCGAATTTCAAATTTGAGGCAATTGTGCTAAACCTAAACTGACAAGTATGAAACTTAACAAATTTTATGCGATTTAGAATTACTCAAAATTTTAGTGGTGTTCATATTTGATTGCGAAAGGTAGGAAAGCCTACACCTATACGTTGTTCGGAGGAAAATTTTTGGATATTCACATATTACAATTGAAAAATCAATTTTGGATAGTTTGATCTATTCGTAACAAATTAAGTATGTTGTCTTTGAAACTCCAGGCGTATTATTTGAAGATAAAATATTATTTTTGTGGAAAAACGTGAATTTAAGAGAGAAATTACAGTAGGTCTCATTTATTAAGAACATATTGTAAAATATGTATATGGAAAAAGTTTCTCGCGAAACAAGGTAAAGGGTTGGTTCTTCTTATCTTCCATAGAAGAACACCACCAGATTTTTTTTGTCTAACCCCAGGGCTAATTCAACTAAAAACTGAATAAAGCAGATTTCATGTCACTGACCGAAAACCCCATCTGTAAACCGTCAGTTGCCTCAAGAACCCACTTTGAAAAGATCAAATTATTTGTTTGTCAACTGAATAAATCAAAGTCATCGGTCAAAATGACAAACATTCTCAAAGAGTGAAGAAAGTTGAAAGACTTAAGTGATTTTCCTGTCGATGACTGGTGAATGCTGGCCGAAACGTTTAATAGAATTAGCAAATGTGGTGGAAATAACTTGAGTAATATACCACCTAGTTCATATATTAGTTTCCTGTTTTTTATAAAAAAAATTAAATAAAAGATTTTTGGCAGCCGTTTTTGGGGGGCTGTATTTAACTTTTAACTACAGACGTGGCATTTTAGTTACGCTACTACCGACGTGGGGCCTGAGCAGCCGCTGATAGAACATTGATTATCTCGAAAATATGAGTATATTGTGAAAATTTATAGTTTACATTAGTAGTTGGGATCTACGAATGAAAGAAAAGTCAAAATATCGAACAAATATTATTAAATTCAGTAGATATATGCCTCAATATGACCTCAATGACATTGACTTCGTTTTTGATCTAAAAAATGACTACTACGCAAATCGTGATACCTAAACGAACAGAATCTCTCAAGAACAATGAAAAATAATTTTTTTCACAGTTAAGGGTTCTATCTATATCGAAAAAATTTATATAGTACTTGAAATGCTACCATAAAAAAAGTGTCCAACAATGAACTTAGTCGAAATCAGTGCACATTATTCGTTTTGCGTACTAAAAACAAACGTGGTTTCGGCATGAATAATACTGATACGTGGATTTTCTACACTGCGCAAAAAATTAACGCACATTCTGAAAATCTCAAATTTCATGAAAGTTAACTCTACATTTTATGATCTCTCGGGAAGGTTTTGAACGAAACAAGACACATTAAATGGAAGAAAAATTCAGGGTTTCACCGAATCTTATGTGAAAAAAGAGAAATAAACAATTTTCAAAATACTGGAATGCTGATAAGTGATATAATACTTGGTATTTCCACCCCTTGCGTTAATTACAGCTCGGTAACGACGGTTCATACTCAAAATGAATGATCTTAAAATGTTCTGATCTAATCCTTCCCAGATTTCTCTGAGTTAGATTCCCAAGTCATTAAGAGTAGCTGGATGATTTTCTGTACTTCTCAGCCTTCTATTGAGGTTGTCCCAAACCTGCCCAATCGGATTGAGATCTGGACTTCTTGCTGGCCATTCCATTTGAGAGACTTCAACCTCTTCAAGGTACTCCTACCATTGTCTGGCATTATCGTCCATAAAAGTGAAAATTTCACCAATGTATGAGGCAAATGCTGTGAAATTGAAGGAAGTATACCTTTTATGTCAATCAACGAAAACGCCTAGGTCTGAGAAAGACGAAATAAATTGTTTGGCAACGAAAACTGTGGAAATGAAGATGCCTTACTGGAAATTGGAAGTCTAAAGTGTTTTTCCTGACGACGGCTTGCGAATTCTGGACGAATCCACTAATTCTGTCAGTTTTCTGGGTTTTAAGAAAAAAATTAAAAAGAGTTTATTGGACGCTATTTCTGGAGGACTGTAACCAAGCAAGGTGGTTCGAAAAAAGACCTATTCCTATTTAATTTTCAACAGAAATTAACAATTAAATTTTTTCGCAACGATTCATATACACCCTGTTCATTAAAGCAACCTTATTCTGCACAGTTCCAGCAAAGCGCAGAGGAGTGCCTGCAGCGTGTAGTTCTGCAACAGCAGTAACAATTAACGACATCATCAGCTCTATTCTCTTCTTAAAACTGCCTACTGTATTATCCTGATTATTTACAACTGCCGGTTCCACAGCAGCGGAACCAATTCGTTACGTAAACACACAAGTGATTCTACATATTCTGATGTACCATGTGACCAATATCCATCATCAATTCATTTACCGCGAATACCTACCGATCTTTCTTCAGGTGATTTTTTCCGTCACAGCGGTTTCCGAGTTGGTTAAATGACGAGCAAGTGATTCTAAACATGGTGAACTCCGCGAATTATATGAACTCTAACCCTACTCAGTTTTTAAAAGGGGACACCGAAGCTGTGGGGTGGTTTGTTACCACTAAGAAAGCTCTGGCCCTTGTGGCCCTGGCTGTTTTCACGTTGATTTTTGTGATAGTTTTTATGTATTATTATGGGCCCAACAGAAAGATTATACAGGTGAGCAGATTTGGTTTTGGTTCTTTAAATTTTTTATTAGGGTGGATGAAATATTTTTTGAGTGAAGCAGCAGAGACAAGGTTGGTGCTCAAATGGGTTGTCACTGTAAATTGGGTCATTGTCAAGCGTTCGAAGCTTTTAACGTCGATCACTGCTTTGTAAAATTTTTTAGTGCGATAATAGTTGTCGAAATTTCCCCCCCAAGAGATTAAGTGGTTTTTGAATTAAAACTGATATATCAATCATTCGAAAAAAAAAACGTTCAAGAAATGAATTCATATTCATATCCATTTGTAATAAAGCTGACTTTCTTCAGAGTGATCATCAAATTATTTTGAAGGATTTGTATTGAATCTGGTCATTTATTTGAACAAAAAACTCTTCAGAAAACTTTGATATTTTGAATGATGAAAATTTGTTTTCATTATTTGTTGTTGTCATTTTCGGGTCACTATACAAGGTGATTAAAGATTGTGGTGACAATTTTTAGCCGTAAATACTGATTCAATAAAGAGAATATGAAGAAAACTACAATAATATTTTTTTCCGAAGTGACCCCTACTGATAATAGGGACCCCCAAAAAATGAACCCAAAAACTTGCATATTTTTCATCATACTCTGATATTTCATAATGAAAATGTTGAAAAAAATTATCCAATTATTCTAATTCATTTAATTTCTTCCATTATTAATACATGAATGAATGAAAATTATTATGGAAATGTATATTCAAGGTCATTCGATATGAAATTTTGCAATTTCTCCATGAAAAGATACTCTTGACTTCTCTAGTTAAAACAACTAATGCCATATAATTCATAACTGTAATTCATATATTTAATAGATGGAAGGAAAATGAAAATTTGAAAATTTTATGAGTGCGTATAGTTATAACGTTATTATTCACTTTTTGCTAATGTTTCTTTGCTACGTAACCATAATCAAAGTTTGTTTTTCCATCCGCATAAGAGAACTTTTTTTATGGAGAAATCCTGAAATTGCTTTTTTTCATTTCGAAAGAATGGAGATTTAATAAGAGGTGACTTTTACCCCGTACCAAAAAAATGTTATAGTCTTGAATTCTGCTGAAATCAAAGTGATATTAATTTTTCTGCAATATGTTTTCATTGATAAGTGAAATACTACTTCTTAAATTTGTTCATCAAACAAAACCAAAAGTATGATTCGAAATTACTTTTGGAGGACAATCTTTGGGTAGGGGTCGCTTCAGAAAAAAAATTTTAATGAAATCTTTAACAACTCAATCTGGACTCAAACACCTACTGTGTCTTTTCAAACTCACTCATTGACAAAGTTACTGAGTTTGAGAAAGTAGAAACATGAATTTTCAGTACTTGAATGAACAATTCAGTTTAAATTCTACCTGTTTACACCTATATTCAGAATTTTCCGATTTTTCATTGACCACTATTATTTACCATCTTCGGTTGATGAAAAATAAAAACACAGATGGTAGTATTCCGCTTTCATTCATTAATAATCATGTGCCAAATTTCACAGAAGCATGACAAACTCTAATCAAACAAAACTATTGTCTTAGTATTCGGCTGCTTCTTCAAGTACTTCGCCTCCTTATTTGTATAAAAGAGGTTTATTTGTCTTCTTAAAGTTGAAATTCACATCTTCTACGCTTTGAATATTTGCCAAGTTGAGAATAATTGAGGACATCTACATATTTATTGTTTGCATAATAATAACCATAAGTCATAAATTGCTTTGAATGAATAAAAACATAATTGAGCTTGTTTTTTATTTAGCATTGATTTCTAGAGAAGATGGAATTCAGAAATATTTTTTATATTTTCTGAATGATGAAAACAATAATAATGAAATTTCCAATAATTGTCAGTTTTTGTGATTAGAATTTCCAGTTTTAAAAGATTTATACAGTGTGTTTGGTCATGACTTAGAGATAATTTGAGGGCTTCAAATATACCTAATTTTATCGACAAAAATATCCACATTGAGGAGTTTCCCCCCTCAGTTTTGGAGTGGCCCTCATTTTAAATTTCCGTTTTTATTTTAGTTGACCCTTCCAAATAATTTCGATTTCTTTGGACATAAAGGTCCCACAGATGTGAGAAAACTGTTATTTGAAAGATGATACTACCACCTTTTATTGAAGTGTTATTGAACAAGTGGAACATATAAAAACATTCAAAAAAAATTTTTTTTTTAAATTTCAGTACAAAATGCACTGATTTTCTAAGTAATCCCCCAATAGTACAAGAACTAGCACATTGTAGTTGTAAGTATAATTTTTTTTCAATGAGCTAACACACAAGAATATAAGCTACAAAACGATACCAACATAATTTCTGTAAGTTACATAATTAGAAAGTATTTGCTGTTCGTTGATAAAATCAAATGAAACTCAGTACTGCACTTTCTGTCATTTTTAATGATCAAAAAATTGCTGAAAATGGCCCTCATGACGACCTGTAGCAACAAAAAAAGTTTGGGGCGCTCGCGTATTGGTCATGTTCGAACAGCAATAACTCTCAAATTATGTAACTTACAGAAATGATGTAGGTGTTGTTTTGCAGCTAATAACCTTGCGTGTTGAATCATTGAAAAAAAAGATACTTTAATGTGCTAGTTCTTGTACTATTGCTGATTTACTAAGGAAATCAGTACATTTTCAAACAGAATTTTTTTAAAGGAATTTTTTATGCCATTATCAAGTTGAATGTTGTGATATTGTTTTACTTAAATGAAAGGTTGCAGTATCATATTTCAATAAACATTTTTTTCTCATCTGTAGGACTTTATGTCCAAAGAAAACGATATTATTTGAAAGGTTCAACGAAATAAAAAAGTAAATTTAAAATGGGGGCTACTCCAAAACTAAGGAGAAAACTCTCTAATATGGGTGTTTTTGTCGATAATATTAGGCATAGTCCGTTCACGAAAGATTGAGCCGTCGGTTGGCCATGATAATTGACATATTCCACTGTGTATATTAAAATTTAGGTTATGATGTTTATTTCTTGTCAGATTGATACGCAATGTTGTCAATAATGCATAGAGTTGTCTGATAACTCGCAAGCTCTCGGACTAGGCCGGGTACATTCGGCAACATTGAATTTATTTTACGTTATGACAGCAAATACTGCCAACTTCAGATAAATAAAGAAACGCCTACTATGTGCTTAACCTTTCGTGAACGGAGTATATATTTGATGTCCTTAAATTATCGCTAAGTCATGGCCAAACACACTGTATAAATAAAAATACTACTTCAATGAGAGGAAAGTAGCAGTACGTTAATATCATTGGATTTTGATTTTTGAATTGATTGATGAAATTTGTGGCATTTTTCCAACTGAAAATGTCATCCATTTAATCATGTCATAATTATTATAATACAGAGGTATGATCGTTATTTCTTATTACTAATACCCAGGAAATTCACGTTACGCTGCTTTTATTTATAAATAATGGAAATAGTTTTCATTAGGTTTAGTATTTTTAAACGGTGATTAGCCATTGTTCTCAATATGAACTGTTGTTAGGAGTCCGATAAGTACTTTCCAAATGTGGTCAAAATGCATAAATACGAGACTTGAATAATTAATTATCGGAAAATAAACTTCACTGACTAATACTAGACGTACCTGCTAGTATTGTTCAAGTTTCCTTGAAAATTTCACAATGTTATTCATTTTTTATCGTTAGGAAATATACCTACCTTATTTTTCATTTGAAGTCTTTTATGACTCTTATTATTCAAAGATTTTTATGACAAAATTATGGAAAACCATTCGAATTCGAGTACTGAAAGTATCCCATATGTCAAATTGTCTGCAACCAGGTTCATGATTCTTGGTTTATTGATCGAATGTATGCTGAAGAAATGTCTTCAATTATTCAAGTTAGCTGACCTAATTATTGGTATCGAACTTTCCTTAAGTTTTTGGATCGAAATTGGAAATGTTCTCTTCAGAAGTTTATTTCATTAGAAGATGTTGAATTTCATGAAAGTGAATGAAATAGAATTTTCTAAATTAAAAAACATAAAAAGCTTTCAGAATCCATGATAAACTTCTTCTTAATTGATCGAATTTCGTTTAACAAATAATCGAATACGATGTCCAATGTTTCTACCAAAAATAACAACAATGAGATCATCATTCACTTGACTGCGCTTACCTTTAATTACGAATAATAATATGTTTGTTTAAGCCTGATTACAATCTTCGTTACCTTCTCTGCTATTATTAAACAATTATTATTTCCTTCAGATACAAGAAGAAGACATGATATCGAAGAAATACTCAAGGAAGAACTTGAAAACAAAGTTGAAAGAGACATAAGATTACCAACCAGCTTAAAACCAATTAACTATAAATTAAGGGTACATCCAATATTAGATCCATATAGCCCAAATAATTTCTCTTATACTGGGACTGTACAAATAACAGTCGAATGTGAAAAACGAACAGATACGATAATATTAAATTGGTACAATGTGAATGTAACTGATCAAATAATCATTGGAAAGATACCAAGCGAAGCAACCATTTCATTGCCTGAACAAGAAATGAATGAAGTTAATGATACCATCAACACTTCTTCAGAATCGAGAAATGAGACTGAACCGAATGGAATATCTTATGGAACAACTGTACAGCATGCTAAGTATATGGAAAACACGTTAATTTCGGAAGGTATCAGGATAGATGTGGATGAAATACAAAAAGATAAGGAAAATGGAAAACTAAAAATAAAATTGAAGGACAGCATGCAGGTTAACAATAATTACTCTATTGATATCAACTTTTCTGGGAAAATATCCGATAATTTAATTGGACTATACAGAACTTCCTACAATACGACTGAAGGAGAATCCAGGCTAGTTTTTTTAATTATGATAATTTATTCAAGATTTTACACATATAACGCTCTTGATTAAATAATTGTTCGATATGATAATTTTCGAGTTATGAGTCATTAAATATAATGACAAACCTGTTTCTATCTTGAAAATCTTATTGCAGATTTTCAGTTCAATTTATTATTCATAGCATGTTGTGCAAAAGTTTTTTGAGGAAAATTCTGTCATTGAAGAATTTTGGAATAGAAATGCGCGGAAATATTTCAATGTCAATCATATCTCAAGATGACATTTCTTGATTATATGTTGAAAAGTTTGTATTCGAAACTCTTCATTCACGAGTTTATCTATTTTCTGTCAATTAAGTAATATAGAAGACTATTCTGTTATTAATATCATTTCCATCATTTTTCTGCTTGTTTTCAACGTATCGGCAAGCGTTCGCCAGCCGTTGTCAGGAAAACGCTCAAAAACTTGTAACTTTTAGGAATGAATATGTTTATCATATTTGACAGTTCTCAGAAATGCTATTCATGATATGAATGTTAAAAGTTACGTTTTATTTTGTGAGTAAAAAAATTTTTGAAATGAGCGGAGCGAATTGAACAATTTCACGAACAAAATAAAATCACTTTCAACACAAATACCATACAATGTTTTTCGTACAACTGCCCTATTTTGATAATAAAATGGGCGAATTTGCAATGACAATAAACTTCAAAATGCATTTTAATATTCAAATAATCAACAGGTTGTTGTGAATGGCCAACATTGATTACTAACACTAATGTTGAAAATATTTTTAACACGCTTCCACGTAAACAATCAATTTTAACACTGTTTGCTGTAATTGGAAGTGTCACTTTTAATGGCAGTTGTACAAAAAACAATTATTGATGTCTTTGATCAATTCATTAGATTATTTTTGAAGCCAGGGGCCTATTGCATCAAATTACTTGGCAACTTTTCACTTTGCACTTTGCATGACAAATTTCAAAAGCGAAAATTAATTATATTGCAGAACATTTTTCCCAATATTTAATTTCTGGGAAGTAATTCTCACTTTGCACTTGACTTTTCACATTGGACTTTTCAATTATAAATGCGTTTCGTGCAATTTAATTCATTTGAAAAGTGAAAAGTGCAAAGGAAAAAGTTGCAAAGTATTTGGTGCAATAGGCCCCTGATCTCATTATTGGAGCCCAGATCATTTTGAAATAAACTGTCGGTTGACTGACGGGATTTTCGGCAATTGACATAGAAAAGGCTTCCTTTAATTTTGTACGTTTCAGTTTTTCTTCTATCGAAATTATGGAAGCTTCACCACATAAGACCTTATGGTCTTCATTCAAAGCATGTCGTCTCTCTAACTTTTCAGGATTTTTGATTCCAACAATCAAAAAAACGTTAAGTTTTTGCAATGACATGATTTTGGTATAATTTTATACCAGAATGTTATCTCAAATGTTAGTTTATATTAAAAATCAGTTGAATCAATTCCGACCACATGAATAATGTAATGAACTGACATTTTCCTTTAAAAAATCAACATATTTTCCGTTTAATTCTCAATATTTCAAGTAGAACTTTCGTATTATGTCTTATTATTTACGATTTTGTTTTATAATCATTCAGATGGCTCATAACAACAGATTTCGAGCCAATATATGCGAGAAGACTATTTCCTTGTTTTGATGAACCCCAATTTAAGGCAACCTTTGATGTCAGCATTGCTAGGAGGAGAAATATGACAACTTTAGCCAATACACCTCTTAAAGTTACAGAAACTATGTAAGTACAAAATAAGCATAAGGAAAATTTCATTAATCCGTTTTGTATAAAATTTATTAATTTTTATTTGGCTCTACTTTGCTTCGTATATTTATCGTTCCTTAAGTTATTTCAATAATTATAAAACGAAATAAAACCATAAAGCTCTTGAGTAGGTATTCACGAAATTTCTTTCTGAATTGGCAGGTCTAACTATGACATTTATGTTTGAAAAATAATATCATCAAAATGTCTACTACGGTTTCATTAAATTCAATCAAAAATCGATCTTATCTTATTCAAAAACCCTTCAAAAAATTCATCTTTTCCATATTTATTTTGATCTGTTGTTATGTATACAGGCTGGCCCAAGAAATTCTTACCACTTATTCTTCGTCAAGAATAAGCTGTATATTGTCATATAAACAGATGCCAAGAAATGCTTCCATCCCTATATACAGGGTGAATTTATTCAGCACAATGTTCATACTTCGAACATCTGCTTTAAATTCGTATTTGAGCATGGCTGTCAACGCAACTTTTTTATAACACGTTTCGTTTACAAACATGTTCTTATTATTATGAAACATATCAAGTTTTAGTAACTTCTTCATGAATTTGAATGTGTTTTATTTTTTGATCGGAAAATGTGCTAGGTTTCGCCTAAACGCAGTTGGAAAAACCAGTGGCGTATCATTTTTTGTCTGAAAATACTCAGTCTCGATGCAGTACGGACGTCATTGGAAAAATAAAAAAAATAATTGCCCGCAGAAAGTACTCCTTGATGATTGAAACACATATCCAAAATTTCATGAAAATATGTCGAACAGGTAAAAAATATTTGAAAAACACTTTTTTTCTTTATAAGAGCTTATTTTTGACGTAGATGCGTGGTTTAAATTTCTCAGTCAAGATCTGGACCACTCTGTATAATTCTATTTGATGAATTCGATTTCATTAAATTTATTGCAATTATCATTAATATTCAATTTGTACAAGATGGTGAAAACATCTTTGGGGGTCAATTCAAACCAAACAATTTAACATTTTGTTTGCTTTGCTAAGAGATGACCAATCCAGAATGGGAATGGGTATGGGACCACTCGAGACCACACACCAATGTCACATGCTCTTTAGCTTTTACAGTGAGTGACTTCGTACCCTTAAAATGCAATTCAACAGTCCCAATTCCATCGTAAAAATATGGGGACCACAGACTGATTTAGCTAAAGGAGATTTTGCTTTGAAATCTGCTGCAGCAATAATTGACTATTTGGAGAAGTATTTTGGCATCAACTATCCTCTACCTAAACTGGATCTTTTGGCGATACCAAATTTGGCACAGCCTGCGACTGAAAATTGGGGCTTGATATCGTTCAGGTAAGAATTTATGAAAAAATATGTTCAATTTTCAATTTATAAAACTACAGTGATGATAATGAATTTTTTCTAGCATTTTCAAGGAGCAAAAATTGTAGCACGAATGAAAAATGCAATGAGAGCACCAGCGTTGTAACTTTGTGGATATGGCTTTTCGATATTTTCAGTTGTTGTTACTATATACATACACTGCGCAAAAAAATTAACGCATATTTTGAAAATCTCAATTTTAATGGAAGTTAAATCTACATTGACTCTAAAACTTATTTTTTATGTTCTCTCGGAAAGGTTTTGAACGAAACAAGACACGTTAAATGGAAGAAAAATTCAGGATTTCACCGAATCCTATGTGGAAGAGAGAAATAAACAATTTTCAAAATACTGGAAATCTGATAAGTGATTTAATACTTGGTATTTTCTCCCCTTGCATTAATTACACCTCGGCAAGGACGGTTCATACTCAAAATGAGTGATCTTAAAATGTTCTGATCTAATCCTTCCCAGATTCTCTGAGTTGGATTCCTAAGTCATTAAGAGTAGCTGGATGATTTTCTGAACTTCTCAGCTTTCGATTGAGGTTGTCCCAAACCTACTCAATCGGATGGAGATCCGGACTTCTTGCTGGCCATTCCATTCGAGAGACTTCAACCTCTTCAAGGTACTCCTGAACGATGCGCGCACGATGGGGTCTGGCATTATCGTCCATAAAAATGAAATTTTCTCGAATGTATGGGGCAAATGGCACTAAATGCTCTTCAAGAATGTTCCTTATATACCTATCAGCATTCAAACATCCATATTCAACGACTACTAGGTCTGTGCGAGCAGTCAAAGATATTCCACCCCATACCATAATCGATCCTCCCCCGAAACCATTAGTATTCAGGAAATTGCACTGAGCATATCTTTTATGTGGACGTCTGTATACAAGACAAGGGAACGTCGATCACAATGGTAGAGGCAGAATCTAGACTCATCTGTGAAGAGAACTCTTTCCCAATCAGTCTCTTCCCAATGAATATGCCCTCTCGCAAAATCCAAACGCGCCCTTTGATGGGCTGGGGTAAGAGTTGGGCCTCTTGCCGCGACACGAGGCCTTAAATCATATTCTCTGAGGCGATTTCTTATTGTCTGAGTGCTAATTTCCACCCCATGTTTGCTCAAGCTGATTTTGAAGGAGGCGGAGCGGTTGCAAACCGTTGTCTCAACGAAAAAACTCTCAAGTACAGTTCTTGAATGGCAGTTGTACCCGTGGTCTACCTGTCCTGGTCTTCGGACATTCATACCTGTCTCCCTGTGCCGTATTCTTGACAAGTGATAGTCCAAAACGTATACGAACTTCATTGCGCGGTGTGTATTTTTGCAGGTAAAACAGGGACTCGCGCAATGAAATTCGTATACGTTTTCGAATATCACTTCTCGAGAATACGGGTCCAGAATCGCTGCAACATTCTGGACACACTTGTATGGGAAACTCCAAACCTTTCTGCAATTCTTGTGTATGTACACCTTCTGCTCGCAAAACTACCGCTTGGGCACATTCCTCTTTGGTCAAATTGCGTGTTTCGCGTTGCATAGCGATCGAGTGTAGAAAATCAAACGAAAAAAAAACTATTGATCACTAGAATTGATCGAGAACAACTGATTTCAGAATGGAGCCAATACATTCAAAATCTGATAATCTAATCTTTTTTTATTCCTGCTGGGAAAAAACATCTGTATTGAAAAGAAACGTTGAAAGTGGATAACATATGCATGCATAATTCTGATAAAAATAATGATCATTGAGAACACCTTCAATTGTAGATAATAAATTGAGATTTCCATAATGTGCGTTAATTTTTTTTCGGGGTATTAGGTCAATCATATCATTGAAATTATATAATTTGGCATTGAGTCAAAATTGGGTTTATATTATAAGGGACTGGAAGTAATCAAAATAATATTGTTCTCTCATTTCGATCGAGCTCAAGGTCTTATAATATATGTCGGTTGGCAAAACCTTATTCAAAATGTCATAATAATCTGACAAGTGTAAATGTACAACAGCAATAGATTTATTTGTGTCATAGAATAAAAAGGCATAAAAAAGCTGCAAAACGCTCAATTTAACGTCCATCTCTAGTGTTCCAAAATAGTACATACAGAAAATGAAAAAAATTCTTGTGCTTTGCTTTTTATTAGCTTTTCTTGTCCACTTAACATATCTAATGTGATTGGTGCATAAAGCAGTGTTTTTCTTGCAGAAAATCCTCGTTACTCTTCGATCCGAATAAGGAGAGTGTCCTGGTCAAACCACAAATTTTCAACGTTTTGTGCAAAAATATCATAAAACAATGGATGGGTAATCTTGTTTCTATAAGATGGTGGTCGGAGTTATGGCTGAAGGAAGGATTTTCTATGTTTTTGTCAGCACAAATTGAAAAAGATGTGAGTATCCAACATCTCTCTCCTTTCCAATATTTAAAGAAAACTATAAGTGACGTAAACGTAAAACTGTACAGGACACACAAGGCACTACGTTTAAAATCACAAGTATAGAAATCGCATTGTTATAGGTTTGTTCAAACTTAAGAAGACCGTACAATGATCGTCAGGATTGCGCACGCAATAGATAAAATGTGTTCAACTGAAAATGTATCGTTTGAGAACGGTTTCGTTTTTGTTCATCCTGCTTCGGGACCGTGAGTGGAACGGTTTGTTGATCGTCATTTCGATCCTGGTCTGGAGCAAGTACTGTTGGACTGTCAATGCGCAGTCTGTGTGCTTTTGATTAAAGACCGTCACAGTAAGAGTAAGCACGTGTTTCAGATTAGACAGCCATAGAACAAATTCTTTCTCTATGTAAACAGCAAGCAGTGTCCTGGAATAGCACACATACCAAAAATTTGTTTGTAAGTACATTTTGTTATCCGTTTTCCCATATTCGATCAAAAATTCTATCGGTAAGGGGTTTGTGTTCTGGAAGCATAAATTATATATTCTTGGTAACCTATTTAATAAAGTAGAAGTAAGTTGAAAAACCAAAAATGAATTGAATACTCACTATGATCCTCGTTTATTGTTTGATTCATTTTGTTTTCAGAATAAGTATAAAGCAGAGACTCTGATTAATAGGTACTTTCACGGCTTGTATCGCAAAGAGAAAATAAAAATGGTTCCATCCATAGATAAATAAAATAAACCTTATTTATGGATGGAACCAATTTCTTTTCTCTTTGCGATACAAGCCGGTGTGAGTACCTATAAATCAGAGTCTCTGCTATATACTTATTTTCTGAAAAACAAAATGAATCAAACAATAATCGAGGATCATAGTGAGTATTCAATTCATGTATTGGTAGATAAATAAACTTTATTTATTTATGGTTCCATCTAACGCATATGGTATGGCCAACAAACAGTCAAAAATTCGTTCCAACCCTTCCAAACATCTTCGTCGGTTCTTGTACGGTCAAAGTTTAGACATGCGCATAAGATCGATTACTAACAGTTTCGTGACCGTCAAATTACCGTACAAAAGTCAGCTGTTGGAACAAACCTGATTCAGTATATTGAACGATGACTAATAGGTGTTTAATGAACTAGTTGATTATTGACAGCTATCAATGAACAAGTTGATCACAAGATTACATCCTAAATTGAGTATAAGTACTTTATTGAAATCATAGACATAGAAAAGAATGGACAGGGCGTCACGTGACTTTTACTCTACGTTTCGTGATCCCAACATAAGAGAGGAGAATACTGTGAAGGATGGAGTAATATAAGTGTGGTGCATAGACTAAAATAACTAAGATTACTCCATCCTTCACAGTATCTCTCTGTCATAATGTTGAAAAAAACTGAAGAACATAAAAATATCTAATGCGATTCAATGTTTTTATTATATGTTCTGTGCTTCGCACTAATATTACTCTATCTTATTCTGAAGTCAATGTTCTCTCTCACACGTTCCTGTCCATTGTTTTCTATGTCTATGATTGAAATAATATATATATATTCTTTTGAAATCAAGAGCTAACATAATACAATACAATAAAACAAAAATAAAAACTCCCTAACTGAGGTTGGTGCAAAACGGGGTACCATACTATTATTTCGTATGATACCAGAGCTCAGGGAAAAAACCCCAGTAGAAAAACCCTGTCTCGCCGTTTCAACAAAATAACACTTAAAAAACTATTAGAAATATTGAAGGTTTCTTCTTTACTCAGTCCAATGAACGATAACCTCTCCAGGATGCCTTCGGAATTCTGAATCTGAAACGACAAAATCAAAGCAGAAAAAAGAAACAGAAAAAATTAAATGATTAAAACTCTGTTAAATCGATTTAAAATTAATGACCCAATTCAAAACGACCTCGGTAATTTTCATGTACAGCTCTCAAGCCATCCTGAATTTATATATTGGACAATTATTTATCAGGTGTTCAATTGTCTCCTCTGTTTCTCCGCATTCGCAACTAGGACTCTCAACTGAATTCCATTTGAAAGCATACTATTGCAACGTCCATGACTGTTCTAATACGATTAAGAACAGTCCATATTTTCCTTGGAAGATCAAATCCAGGGAACTTTATTCGAGGGATCAGTTATTAAATCTTTGTTCTGTATATTACATGAGTTCCACTCGGAAATACATTTTTTTTATGGAATGTTTCAGTATAGTGTAGTAACATTACTCGTAATGCTTTTGAATACTTTATGATCAGTTGCCCATGACATTTACTCATTCCAATTCGAAAAAAATTGGTCATTATTGATCAATTTCGTGGACGTTGAGTTCAGATTTCATTTTGGGGTGGACGGAAAATATAATAAAACTCATTCAGAAAAAAAAAGTTGGAAATCTTCTTAATTATTAATTATATGCAATTGTAAATGATATTTTTCATATACTTTCATATATACTATACTGCAATAAAATTAAATGGTACAATGAACGGTGTTCTGAGTATGTCGAAATGAAAATACTTTACAGTCAGTCTATACCTGAAACTTTAGAAAACCCTTTTACTTCAACTTGGCAGTTTGCTGTTTGAAAGTAGCAAGATATAGTGAAAATGGGGTGCCATTTTATGCCTCTTTTTCCTACTTGAATTCAAGTGATCGTATGAGAGTTATGCCGGATTTTTTCAATTTTTTGAAACTTTTCTTCTTCATGAAAAATATATAATTTCTTAAAATTACTTGACTCCTTATATTCAATGGATATTTTTCAAAGCCGTAGAGATGGTCTTTATTTTTAGTATTCACTAAAACTTACAGGGTCATAATTGCTGCACTGTTTTTTTTTACTCTAAGTTTATGGGACAGCATAGCATGCTGGACTATTCGACCCGATATCTACATGTGTTAGAACTGCAATTGTTTTTCTCATGAAATCTTGATGATAGATAAATTGAAAATTACTCGAAGAAATAATTATGAACTTTGTGTAAAAATATAAGGAACACTTCATCTTTTTTATTGATTTTTAAGAAATGTGCATAAGTCGATAATTCTTCATGCAATGAAAAAATGAGTCAGAAAAACCGAATAATTAGGAGACTTTTTCGAGTCTCAGATATATGATATCTGAAATGAATTTTTGTTTGCATAGAGAAATTATTAACGCATGTAACTTTTTGAAAAGCTGAAGATACAGGTAAGTTCTCCCTACATTTGTATACCAAGTTCATAACACTTTTTCGGAGTAATTCTAAATCCATCAAGATTTTTTGATGGGAACAGGTGCTGCCAGGTAGGACATCTTGAAAAAAAAATTTTCATTGAATATTTAGAGTCGAGTATTTTTTCACAAAATCAATTATTTCAATACCGAAACAAGATATCTAAAAAAAAAGTTGAAAAAATCGCCACATCTTCGATGGAAATGATTTGTCCAGCAAATTCGTTCGCGGAGTACCACGTCAAATTACCAAACACCGTATATTTAACTAGAAATGCCCATTTTGATATCGGATTCAGTCAATTAAACGATTACTAATAGTTATTTAATCTAATAGGTTATCAAAGACTGCGACTAATGGTTCAGATATTTTTCCGCCGACCTCGAAATAAAAGGTGATTTTAATGTGTACGAAATTGATCATTAATGACCCATTTTAATGATTCATTTTTTGGCTATTTTAATGTGCAATCCTCATGGCAACCGTTCACAAAGTATTCAGAAGCACTACGAGAAATGTCAAAACTCTACTGGAACATAGATACATTGAAATTTCATTATGACAAATGTATGTCTTGTCAAGAATTAAAATGTATTTCAATCAAGAATTCATACAAAAATCATATTGAGATCGTCGGAAAAATCTTGTAATAAACTCGGTTATTAATCGAGCGACTAATGGTCTCGAACTATTAGATATCTTGACCATTAGTCGCTGTCTTTAATAACCTAGTTTATTAAATAACTATTTCCGCCGACCTCGAAATAAAAGGTGCTTTTGATGGTGTACGAAATTGAGCATAATGACACATTTAATGCTCATTTTTTTAGCCATTTTAACTTACAATCCTCATGGCAAACGGAAAGTATTCAGAAGCACAACGAGAAAGTCAAAAACTCTACTAGAACATAGAAATATAGAAATTCCCTTACGTCAAATGTATGTCCTTGTGCGAATTGAGAATGTCTTTTAATCAGAATTTATACACTATTCATGTTGAGATCGTCGGAAAAATCTTGTAATAAACTCGGTTATTAATCGAGCGACTAATGGTCTCGAACTATTAACGCGTTCGCTCCGCTCACGCATTAAAATATCTTGACCATTAGTCGCTGTCTTTAATAACCTAGTTTATTAAATAACTATTTATGTCGACCTCGAAATGAAAGGTGATTTTAATGTGTACGATATTGAGCATTACTGACTAATCCCAATGCTCAACTGCAGCCATTTTAATGTGCAATCCTCATGGCAACCGTACACAAAGTAATCAGTGGCACTACGAGAAATGTCAAAACTTTACTGGAACATAGAAACATAGATATTCCATTATGTCAAATGTATGCTTTGTGCAAAATGAGTATCTATTTCAATCAAGAATTCATACACTATTCATGTTGAGATCGTCGGAAAAATCTTGTAATCAACACGGTTATTAATCAAGCAACTAATAGTCTCGAACTATCGCTCAGGCGTTAAAATATCTTAACCATTAGTCGCTGTATGTAATAACCTAGTCGCTCACGCGTTTATAGTTCGATACTATTTGTCGCTTGATTTCAAGATTTTTCCGAAGATTTCAACATGAAATGTGAATAAATTTTGGTTGGAATATAATTCTTTTTTTGCACAGGAGATTCATTTGACATAATAGAATTTCTGTCTATGTTCCCGTAAGTTTTGCAATTCTCGTAGTGCTATTATTACATCCGGATTGAGGGGAATACAAATCTGTACCGTTCGTCATAAAATCTGAGCAATCGGACGTCGATCTTTTTGCTCGGTCTATTTCGACGGAGCAAACCTATTTTATCCATAGAGTTTTATGTTTTTTATATTATTATTTATATTATTATTTATATGATCGAAAAACCGATAGATTGAAAAATTCTAACAATTTTATTCTTCTGTTTTCATTTATTCATTAAAAACTCAATTATTCATTAAATTTTTCAATATAGTTTATTGTAGTTATAATAAGTGCAGGAGGAGATATTGGTTTCCCGTTCTTTTTCGTGTATTAATCAATTAATTGATCAGGATTTCGGTACAACTATCGCCGTATTGAACGACCAGAAGGGGATATTGTATTACTCGTTTCTTTTGCATTCAGTGCTTTGCACATAATTATTTAACTGAGATTTATGAAGAGCTACTAAAAGGGTGAAAGTATCGTTAGAGGATGAGCATATTTCCCAAAATAGTGATCTTTGAATCTCATAATCTATAAAAGTAGAACAGAGCGTATGTTCTGTGACAGATGCTCTGTACCGTTCGTTTATTTCCAGATATTTCAGATTTATCTGTACAATCTGTGGTCACGTGACTAAAAAATCCGTCCGCTCGCGAAGGTCAATGCCGAACGCCCCTATTGAAATATAGCATAAATTAAGAATTGAAAATTGGTCATCAATGCTCAATTTCGCACACATTAAAATCACTTTTCATTTCGAGGTCGGCGGAAAAATATAAAACCAGGTTACTCCATCAGAGCAGAATTGTTCGAGAGCCAAATAAATATAAATTTTCCGTAAATTTAGAAACCCTCAAAGTTCGACAATTCGAATACTGAAATCTCTTCTTATCATCCCTAGGGAAATCAAGTTCCAACCAACCCATAATTGACTTTAAAACTTTTTTTTCAGCTGAAACCCGATTGGGACACCTACAACAATTACCTCTGATGGAGATTGAGACGTCCCTATTCGAAGATAGTC
>CM024244.1:53402306-53474134 GCA_013421045.1 Propylea japonica
GGGGTATAGCCGGTTTCAATGGTAAATCTGCCCCCGCGGCCTTTTCGATTCATATTGAGGGGATCGATTAGGCATTGAATGAAAATAATTCAGAAACTTTTCAGCTTTTATCTCTAGCCATTTTTGAGATTTCTGTGAAAAACACTTTTTCGTTTTATTTTTTTTCTCTTGTGATATCCAAAATTTTCGAATGGTGATTTTTTCTGTCGATTCTTTGCTATTGAAGGAATAGACGTATAATTTTTTTAGGAATTTTAGCTGCAAAATCTATTTTTAGGAAAAAAAATAAAGATTTTGTCATTTGTTTTTCGGTGTTCTTAAAAAGTGTCCACCGCCATTTTTTGACATAAAATGTCTTCTTTGGCCCTTTATACTCTGGAATTTTTTCACATTTTTTAAAATTGGTGGAACATTTTGAAAAAAATTAAAACTGTTTGAATTTTAGGATTCAACAGATATCCATCAAATTTTGGTACCGTTGTATTCATATTGGCTTCCTGAACAATATTAGTGAAAAAACAATTGGCGATCTGTTTAGTTTGGGAGATATGGGCCCCAAAGTCCGAAAAATATTTCACCTGAAAGTCACTTTTTCTCACTACAGAAACACTGAATTACCGCTTTATTAAGTTTAAAGCCTCTCTGAACATTTTAACATGAAGATTTGATTCATTTTATTTCAGATATATTCAATAATTGTTGCAAAAACATCGAAAAAATTCTAGGAAAAGCCCGCCGTTCCTTATGGTAAGTTTGGCACTACCGACAGCAAGCGTCTTCAGCAAGTGCCATTAGGAAATGATAGCGGGATTTACGGTATGCATCGTGTCATATTCGCGCGAAATAATTCGCTGTAGTGCCAAACTTACCATAAGGAACTGCGGCTTTTCCTAGAATTTTTCGATGTTTTGCAACATTATTGAATATATCTGAAATAAAATGAATCAAATCCTCATGTTTAAAATGTTCAGAGAGGCTTTAAACTTAATAAAGCGGTAATTCAGTGTTTCTGTAGTGAGAAAAGTGACTTTCAGGTGAAAATTTTTCGGACTTTGGGGGCCCATATCTCCCAAACTAAAACAGATCGCCAATTGTTTTTTTCACTAATATTGTTCAGAAGCCATATAAATACAACGGTACCAAAATTTGATGGATATCTGTTGAATCCTAAAATTCAAACAGTTTTAATTTTTTTTCAAAATGTTCCACCAATTTTAAAAATGTGAAAAATTCCAGGGTATAAAGGGCAAAGAAGACATTTTATGTCAAAAAATGGCGGTGGACACTTTTTAAAAACACCGAAAACAAATGACAAAAAACTTTATTTTTTTCCTAAAAATAGATTTTGCAGCTGAAATCATCAAAAAATATACGTCTATTCCTTCAATAGCAAAGAATTGACAGAGAAAATCACCATTCAAAAATTTTGGATATCACAAGAGAAAAAATAAAAACGAAAAAGTGTTTTTCACAGAAATCTCAAGAATGGCTAGATATAAAAGGCTGAAAAGTTGGCTGAATTATTTTCATTCAATGCCTAATCGATCCCCATCAATATGAATCGAAAAGGCCGCGGGGGCAGATTTACCATTGAAACCCGGCTATACCCTTTTATATTCTGATTTTTTATCTCGAACGGAGAGGAAATTAGCGACTTTCACACTTAATCAGCTCGTGCGAAGCCTGCTCCTTAATTGCCTTTATCATTGTACCGCATAGACACGTTAAACTATTAAGTTATTAACCCGGAGGAATCGGCTCCCGGCTGAACGCTGTTGGAGCGTCGCCTTGCTAGTGTGCATTTTCGTTCGGCTTTTGCATCCATCATGTCGACGCTGATAATGGCGAGGGAGGTGAAAAGAATTATGCAGGAAAGAGAGTTGAGGGAATGGTAGGTTTACAGGTCTTTGTTTGGTAGTTTATTTGATCTATTTTAATGAATTGAAAGTGAAGGTTTCGTTTACAGATTTGAGAGGCATACAATGTACGCATGGGTTCGAAGGTAGCTACAAAATGTTTCCAAATTTGGAACTTCATACCACCCAATCAACATTTTCCAGATATCAAATTGATAGACCTCTTTAGGGCCGAAACAGATCTCAAATATGGTAATGTCGGTACAAACATCATTTGGAGTCAGCAGATGGAATTTGCAGGATTTGTGGATCAGAAGCAGAAACAGCTGGTATTCAAGTATCCACAGCTGGCTGTTTGAAAAACAATTGATATGGGGAAACCAGTCCTGGACACCTAAGAGGTAACGGCCAAGACTTCTAAGGAGGTTGTCGTTTTATTAACGCTATCGATGACCTCCTTGAGTGTTCATGAATGAGTCTAGTAAAGAACAAAAGATCCCACATGGTCGCAGCTCCTGGAAGGTAACCTAGACATAACGACCGAAGTTCAAATGAAAATGATAAAAACCTTTTTATCCCTTCGTAATTAGTCCACAGCGACACGCTAGAGGTCGGTGGCACATGAAGCGGCAAAATATCAAAGAACCATATGCCATGAGGTCTTCAAGCAATCTTCAAACGAGTTTGGATAGACTAAATAACATTGTACTGCGTGTGCGCTCCAATGCGTATCTTAACTTAACGCATCACTGTCGCCATAGGCACAATGCTTCATAATATACCTTTTTTACATGTTTAATTAAAAAAAGTCATATTTAACAGCAGTCTTCGTGACAGCATTTGAAGGTACGCCAATCTCGTAAAAAACGAATCGCCGGTTTATCTGTCCAATTCGAAAAATGCGTGAAATGTAATCCTCCTTAATTAGTCCACAGCGATACGCTAGAGGTCGGTGGCACACTGAAGCGGCAAAATATCAAAGGAACATATGCCATGAGGTCTTTAAACAATCTTCAAATGAGTTTGGATAGACTAAATCTCATTGTACTGCGTGTGACGCTCCAATGCGTATCTTAACGCATCACTGTCGCCATAGGCACAATGCTTCATAATATACCTTTTTTACATGTTTAATTCAAAAAACTCATATTTAACAGCAGTCTTCGTGACAGCATTCGAAGGTACGCCCATCTCGTAAAAAACGAATCGCCGGTTTATCTGTCCAATTCGAAAAATGCCTGAAATGTAATCCTCGTAATTAGTCCACAGCGACACGCTAGAGGTCGGTGGCAGCAGGCATAGGCCACGGCCGCCAACATACGAGCTCGTACTACGGACGATTAGCATATTTCTGCCGTCACCGTTCGTAAATCATCCGGTCGGTCGGTATTATAGCGTTCGTTTCGGCCCGTTTTTTGTACGAATTCCGCATAAGGGCGTTAAAAACCGCGATTTTCGATTCGTATCGAACGTTCGGGTTGTTATTCTCGGTTAGTTGCGCGTTTTATGTAACAAATGGGGTTATTTATTGCTTTCCAAGGAGTTAATTGTCGGTGATAAAAGTTTTCTTCGGATTGCGACACGTCTAGATCCTGATGTAGTTTAGACAGTTCGACAAAGCGTGCTCTGAATATACCACGACGAAAACGACGGGAGCATGATGACCTATGGGAGAAGGTATTTAGAAGGGGAAAAGAATACAGCACCCAAACTTCAATAGCGTCAAATGCTATGAAGATGATTCTAAGGCCACAATAGATACCGACGCTGGAGTTACAGGCCAAGATCCAAGTATAAACTATTGTCAGGCTCATTCAAGTGTTTTTCAGTTTTTCAGGCAAAATACTTATATGGAAGTGCTGAATAAAAAGTCAATGAAGAAAGCAACAGCAACAACTCTCTTGAATCTGCATTCATCGACTTGCAGGAATCAAAGCAAACGAAAGGTTAACACAATACCCAGAAAGACCACTTACTGTACCATAACTTATGTGTGGTAGGGTATAGGCAAATTAAAGGACAAGAAGCCAAGAGGATCAGGGATACCTCTACCCACTACAACCGAAAGAGCAAATTGAACAGAGATTAAAACTATACAATCTATCATCCAACCGACCATGACCTATGGCAGTGAAATACTAATTGCAAACAGAACCAAAATCAGACAACTAGAAACAATCCGAACAAAATACTCAGAAGCACTAAACGCCGAATGTTACGTAAGGAACGGGGAAATGAGGCAGACGACAGAAACACCCAAAATCGAAGAAGACATAAAGAATATGGCGAAAAGGCCTTCGATAAAATGGCGAGCCACACCAACAGTGGCATCAAAGAATTTATAACTACAGCGAAGAGAAGAAAAAAGAGTCAAACGACAAAAAAAAAGCTGAAGGAACAGTAAAAACAAAGCAAACCAAATGAAAATGAAAAACAAAAGTGACTGAAACCTATAGTCCGTTCACGAAAGGTTGAGGGCATAGAAGGCGTTTCTTTATTTATCTGAAGTTAGCAGTATTTACTGTCATAAAGTAAAATAAAGTCAACGTTGCCGAATGTACCCGGCTTTGTCCGACGAGCTTGGGAGTTATCAGAGACTCTATGCAACATTGACAACATTGCGTATCAATCTGACAAGAAAATAAAGAACATAACCTAAATTTTAATATACACAGTGGAATATGCCAAATTTCCATGGCCAACCCGACGGCTCAAACCTTTCGTGAACAGAGTATATGCAATATGAAGATAGCAGAAAAAAGAATCGACAATTCTACAACTGCCAATACACAGGACACAGGCAACTGAAAATAGAAAAAATTAACCTTTGGAGAGACTTTTTTGAGAAGAAAGAAACTGAAAGGGAAGCATTCTGAAGGAATCTTCGGGAAATTAATCATTTCTAAAGATTTTCGGAACAACTGCAAGTTTCAAAAGTATTTGTATCTCAGTAAAAATAAGGTAAGCCCGTTTCAGTGGCTGCCTAACAGGCCACTGTCGCTCAGTAAGATTATGATGAGAATTGGCTTAATAGAAACTGTCTAGAGTTGAAAAACAGTTAGGCGAAAACTGTTTCATTTTGATCATCTAGTCCTCAAAATTGCGTAGAGAAAAATATATCAAAAGTATATTTCATGATGCTTCAGACCGAGTAAAGTTGAATGAAGTCAAGGTATTTTTATAAAATCCTTCGAGGCGAACCAACTGAAGTTCACGTGTATCTTTCAAAAACGTTTCCAAAACGTTCTGAGCAAGACGTTGAAATTGATTCATCAATCCAAAGTTTCAGGTAACTACGTCAAGGATATACCGTGATCCAAGACGTGCGTGAGGACTAAGTATGTTTGACGTTCGCGGATTAAGATCCAGCACGCGATCTTCAGGATACCATAAAATGCAATTATGACCGACGCTTTTTCGTTTTTACGATTGTGTCGTTAAGCCTCTTGGTCTGTTTAGACAGAAATGTGTGTCACGTGGTGGACGAAACTAGCCATAAGAAACTAGAAGATATGAATGAATATTTCATAAAAATCATTCACTCAAATTTAAATTGTCAATTGGTTTTTCATGATTCATGAATGTAATGAACCATAGATTTCAGGATATTGGAATTTTAATAACCGTATTTATAAAAGAGACATACGTACCTACAAAAGTCTCCAATTTCTTTGATGTCATACAGGTGCGACTTAGGGCCGTATTCCTAGTCCATCTCTCAAGGTGAGAGTGAGTGTGAGTGTCAGATCGCCCTGGAGTAGCAGTAAGCCCTTTCATAAAGCATATACTCATTTCACGGGTGCAAGCACCTTTCCTCAAGTTGAGGCTGGCAAAAATCGCCATCCACTTACTGAGTATGCTTTATGAAACGGTTACAGCTACTCAAGGGTAATCTGACACTCACACTTACACTCACCCCTTACCTTGAGAGATGATATTAGTGATTCATTCTATCAACCGAGCTGCTATGAAAGCACTGAACTCTTATGTCTTCGAATCAAAGCTAAGGAATTCAAAAAAGCTGAAAGAATGGGGCAACAATAAGATCTCTTTAGTTTTGGTTTTATTCAATTAGAAATCGAAAGAAAAAAAGGCTAACACACTAGCCAGAAAGGGGGCACAAACGCCACTTACTGCGTAGATCCCTGTGGTGTAGCCGAAGTACCTACCTGAAATAGCAAGAAAAAACTGAAAGAGAAGCACTCTAGAAGAATCTTCCAGGAAAGGATCATTCCAAATTCCTTCTCGTAACTTTCAAAAAGTATTTGGATCTCAGTTGAAATAACCTAGTTGCCTTAGAAAGCAAATGATGAGGATTGGCTCACCAGAAACTGACAAATGTAGATTCTGTGGAAAAGAGGAGGAAACTACTGTTCAATCATTAACAAAATACATACATCGACATTGCGAGTCTGCCCGAAGAATATTTTGGACAGGAGAATTATCGAACAAACGCAGATATAGCCTCCTTGAAGTCTTATCAGGCCCCGTATTCTGGACAAGTGATCTTTCAACACATATACGAACTTCATTACGCGATTCGCTTTTTTTTTCTGCAGAAATGCAGAACGCCCAATGGGTTCGTATACGCATTGAAAGATCACTTGTCGAGAATACGGAGCCTGATACTGGAGCTCACAATAGAACTGAAGGTCCCAGTGGAATGTAAACTTCCTAAAAATCTACAAAGAGGTTGTATGGAAATTAATTTTCCAAATGTCTAACATTTTGAGACAAAAAATTTCATCACAAGTGGTTTTGATTAATTGAACTGTCACAATAATGCATGTGTCTAACTCTAGAAACCACTTTTACTGTCCGCTATAATGAAAAACCAGAAGTTATCACAGCTCAACAAATTTGACCCATCGGCAAACTCAAGCGAGCAATTTAGAACTCACAACTACCCTGAAAGTTTTTAGTTCTTAGCGTTTGGAAGTAAGAGTGAGTAATACTGGAAAGAATTGATTTTGACTTGATCATTCACTGCTCAAAATTAGGAACTCACAGGCTATTCGACACAACTACGGCACTTCAGTTTCGAAGGAACGAGCGTTCAAGATCTAAAATCGAGCCTTGCCATGAGTGCCACGAAAACAGTTGAATTAATTCTCCGGTCGTCCTATTCGTCCTGATCGAGATCAACAAATGGCCCGCCTCGCCACTTGGCTCGTAAATTCCGGATCGGAATCATTATGTTAATCTGTTTCCGCATACTTTTGCGCAGTCCACCTCTGAATATTTTGTATAAATCATGCAAACTACTGGTTGGCCATTCAGCTCGTGTCCAACTGACCTCAGCGCCGGTTCAGGGAAGGAATTCTGGCTTGGAAATTGATAATATACAGGGTGGCCGGACGACTGACGTCCAAAAGAAAAAACAGGCCCCTCGTCTCATGGGGTATTCGAATCACCCCCATGTATGTTATGCGATTTTTTCACGGTTTCCGAGTTATATGATTTTTTTTGAAACTTTTGAGAATTTTCAACTTGACCATACCTATCAAAAAGATATTAAAAAAAGTACAAGAGTTTTCTGATATATTTTCTTTCGTAATAAATCGCCATGAATTGTACTTTTATACATAAAATAACCAACATCATAAATTCGATAGAAATTATAGAAATGATGGTCTCAAGTGAAAAAGTTACGTATTTTGGATCATGATCTAAATTTTCAAATTTAAATTAAAAATGTAAACAGGCTACTTCATGGTTTCTCAGTAGGCTTAAAAACTGCACTCACCCCCAGTCTCTGAAACAGAAATAATTAAAAAAAATTAATCAAGGTGTAGTGCTCCTGCGAGAATCTTTGCATTAATTTGTCAGGAGCAAATTGGTCTTGAAAGAATTGTTGCCTAACAGTAAAATTGAAAAAGAAATATAAATTGAAAGGATAATGTAACGTTTCCGTAACTATATCAGACACCTTCTTCAGACAAACTCGTAAAATCTTCAGAATTGTGTGATTTTTCATTTGCAATCTGATTGACATTGAAAGTTGTCAATATATAGAGATTGTTGAATATTTAATTTTGAAATTTCCTGATGTCATTTCTTACTTCAATAAATCAATCCAAATACGATCTATTCCAACAGGACAATTGGCCAATTCTTTATTCATCATCTAACAAAATACATGTAGATTCCTTAATTTTCCTTTTATAATTATCAGTTCCGTCATTAGCATACCTATTTGTGTTGTTTCAGTTCATCATATGATCTCCGCTATTTGAACATACATGATCAGCGATTTGTGATCTTGTAATGTCTCTATTTTTGATGTTATTCTTATGTTTCTGTTTACTTATCTCTGAAGGTCTTGATGTCTCTCCTGTATAAGATTCTCGCAGGAGCACTTGACCTTGATTAAATTTTTTTTCAATTATTTCTGTTTCAGAGACTGGGAGTGAAACCTATAAAATTTTTCAGAAATATAGAATCCTCCCCAAGAATATATTTCAATCGATATCTGTCACGCATTATTCAAGTTGGAAAAGTATGCAAGCACAGCAGATATCAAATATGTACAAATGTATCAAATTGTACACCCTAAATATATTAACTTCGTACTTCGTTTCAATTATTTATAGCCGATATCAGTTCTAGATAACTGAAACTCCTCAGGCTGTCATTGCATTTATACATAAAGTGAAATTGAATTGAAAATTACTGAATTAAGAAACAAAAAAAATTGATATTACTACAACAAGATTGATGATGAATTTGAAGCCTTCACATGTGATGCCAAATATCAATTTCTTGTTTTTTTTCGAAATCTACTTCCGGGAAAAATCATCGGATACTAATACAACCCTGAAAGACTGCAGGTTCGAATCCCATGTGATTGTCTTCTCTTCTGCATCCGCGATCGCAATTTGTTTCGTACAGACCGTGCACAAAACAACGTCGGACCTACTGCGGAGTTCCTTGAAAGTGATACAATTATTCCGGCTAAAACAACGATTCTGCTTTCTGCAACCTCTTTCTTAATCATTTGTTGCAGATCCAGCGCATTTCAAACCGTCTCGGATGGCATGGACGACGAAATAAAGACGTAAGGATGGAAGGACGATGCAGTTTTATTGAAGACAATTTCTAGAATTGTCCAACGGTTAGAGAATGAAATATATTTATTTATGCTATTTGATCCTTATTCTATGAACTGAAAAGCGTGCGAAAAACCTACTTTCAAACAGGAATTCATTGTTATGGTACGTCTCAGATGTTTGAACATATTTTTTTTAACTACGTGAAAAACTGTAAGATTCGTTTAACGACAAATCAGCATAAGCCAACTGAAATATATCTTAAATGCTATTAGGTAAACTCATTTCATCGCCGTTTCATTTAAAATGTCGCTTTTATGTCAAATGAAACTTTTAAGGTTTTATATCGGAGACTATGTTCTCACTTTTATCTGTAGTTAAAGTTTTTTATTCTTATATTTTTTTTTTTCTAATGTGTTCATTCAATTCTTCAACAGTTCATCATGTTGAGTATTGAATTACTAAGGAATTGTTTTGTTTTTGTTTTTTTTCTTTTACAAGTAAGCAATATCATTTGTTTGATTAACATGGCCAAAGTAAGATATCGAAAATTATTGATGAAAGTATTCGAAATAAAAATTTCACCAAAAATTCACGCGCTGATGATCTTGAAATATTGCTCACCATTATTATGCCCACAATAAATTGATTGTATGTTGACTTACCTGAAACAAAATAGATAAAATTAAAAAAAAAAAGAAAAACACAGAAAAAAATTTTTCTTATTGTCCAAAAAAATATCAACAACGAAGTATAAAGCCCGAAAATATAAAACGTACTGAATATTTATATCAAAAAAGGAATAAAGACTGAAACCAACGAATAAAGTAGCCTCTTTGCTGTCTATGGGCCCTATTCATAGTCATACCTCAAGATGAGGGTAAGTGTGATTATGAGTGTCAGAGTGCCCTTGAGTAGCTGTAGCCGTTTCATAAAGCATACTCAGTAAGTGGAGTGCGATTTTTGCCAGCCTCAACTTTAGAGAAGGCGCTTGCACACATGAAATGAGTATGATTTATGAAACGGCTACAGCAACTCAAGGGAGATATGACACTCACACTCACCTTCATCTTGAGGGATGACTAAAGGCCGTATGACATTATGTAGTTTATGATATCGTTTTCTGTACAGTTGTCAATGTCGACAAAAACTGTACAGTTTGCTGTACAGGAAACTTTATGTCCATTAAATTGTGTATGACACTATGTAGGTTTTCGATATTGAAATTAACAAAAATAACGACTCTGATTGGTGGTAGAGCTGTCAAGTCAATGTCAAATGATATCACAGTTCTTGTTAATATTGATATTAGTATTCACGACTTTACTCATTTACTCATTTAATTGATTTCGTTTCCATTTTAAAACTATGTCTTGGACGAAAGTCGATGCCCCTAAGCGTGATTTTTTTTTCAAAATAAACATAATATAACCTGTTTCGTCCTGGTATAGCTTCCCTAAAATGAGTATCAGATTTCTCAATATCTTGTTTCGCCAAATAATATAAATAATCAAATTGTGTCTGGGATATCCTTAAAAAGTTTCTATATGCTAATGAATCTTCTTGCAAAAGGTCATTGTTCAAAAAAGTTAACACATTCGAAGTCGAACGACTTGTTCTCTTTTGAATCCACGGCCTAATCCATTTCATTTTGGCTTTTTCCGATAATTACGTTTGCATATAGTTTGGAATATCATTGTATATTCAACTACAGTCGCAATACCTGCAGCCATTTCGTTTGACTCCATTATAATAGGAAACCGAATAAAATAATTTCAACTAACCAAGGAATGAGTTAAGGTTAGGCTAAACATAAACACGACACGATATTCGATCTTATGCGCAGAAACTGTACAGAAATATGATACGGAATGGTATTTCTGTACAGTTTTCGATATCGAAAACTACATGCTTGTATGACACTATACAGTTTTTGTCAACATTAAAAACTATACAGAAAACGATATGATAAACTACATAATGTCATACGGCCTTTAGAATACGAAGACTTGATGTGTTCATTCAGTAAGGCTGTTTTTTCCAGTACGCTGTTTTTTAATCAATATAGGTGACACTTAACATGAGGGCACGAGTCTGGCGAAGGTGGTTCGTGCTCCTTCTTGATTTTAGTGCAAAACAGTAGTTTTGCCGAACGAATCTAATTCCCTTTTCCAAAATATGAACGTTTCAATGCTTGGTTAGATCATTTACCTAATTGGACATCTTCCATATCTCTGTGATAAATCAGATCCTTACTCGTTCTTGAGAGCGCCCTCTACAGCCGATAAAAAAGCTCTCATTATACCGGCTGAAGTGAAACGTTCGCCATGCACAAAAGTTTGGGAGCATTTCCATTGGAAACTTCGAGACACTCCGTCGCGAAGTTATAAGTAGCAATTTGGCAGTTAATTTAGGGCGAATATTCGCTCATGAATACCCATTTTTCAGAACGTTCCGTTCGACAGTTACACGACTACGTCGACCCGAATTTATTTCCCTGAGAAAGCGCGTCCATACGGGCGGAAAAATTTCATTGTGCCGAATTTAATCGAACCGAAATACGACGTATAGAATGTTCTTGAAAGGAATTAATTTCTCCCGATCCCGACCTAACAAAGGGTCCCGAAGGATACGTATCCGGGGTGAATGAAGTGAATTAATATTTAATAACGGTGTGCGAGACTGGGAACTCTGGGACGTGATTTATAATACGTCTCGTTTTTACGGAAAACTGAGGATAAAAAGGAAAATTCGGTACCGGAGGAAGTTGGGTGTATTGTCAACTTTGGAATATCGATGTTTCGGGGAAATGGGAATAGAATGTGTGTGTCGTTTTATGATATAATAGGTTTGAACGGAAATTTCAATGTCCCTTATTCGATGATTGAATTGAGTTGATATAATGTGGAAATTGTGGTTTCAATACCGAAAATTTTTTGTATGAAAGTTCAAACTTAGAGATTCGATTACCAAGAAATTTATGAAATGACAGAACTTCAGAGATGAGAATATGGTTCCTGTGGTTCCCCAAAATATATTTTTTCTGTGACGGGTAAAAAATGTGACATTTTATATCTCTTGGCAGGTCACAAAATATGACTTTTACGAAATTACTTTTTTCCCTGTCAAAAAAATTATTCTCTATGTAGCCGGGAAAAAAGTACTCACTTTTTTCTCGGGGAAAAATAGTAATTTCGTGAACAGTTATATTTCTTTCACTATTCAATGGTCGTTTTTCCTGTCACAGAAAAAAATAGTGTATTATACACGGGAAAAATATTAGATTTTATCTCTCGGCTTTTTGTTTCAATATAACAATATAACCTCGAGCTAAAATCTAATACTTTTTTGCCTTGTATAATGAATAACTATTTTTGAATGAAAAATTTCAAAAAGGTGAAAAACACAGTATCTTTTTTTGAGCGCTCATTCTACTTCAACGAGTGCTATATCGATTCGCAAAATAGCTGTAATTTTCAAATTTTGAGCCAAAAATGGTTCAAACGATAGGGTTCGACTTTCTGATGACGAATTCATGGTCAAATTCAATTCTGTCCGTGGCGCCATCCGTCCGTCTGTTAGCATGATAATTTTCGGAGGGATTGTCCTAGAGACTTGAGATTTTCAGGGTAAGTTGGGTTTCCAAATGCCAAGGTTAAGTTCGTTTACCAGTTAAATCGTTCAGGGGTGTTCCATAAAATATGGCCATTCAAAATTTTGTTCCTCAATATATCAGACAAAATTAAACCAATTGAGATAACATTTTGCGGCCACATGCAAGATGCTCATCATAAGCCTCATGCAAAATTTTGTGGCCATATTGAAATGAAGAAACTTCATATTTCTTTAATAGGATATCCGATTAAAGTGAAATTTATTTTGCGAATGAAGATTGATATACTGATATAATTTTAATGCAAAGTTTCAAGAGTATCGCATTATCTGATCCATAGTAAATTCAATTGAAGTATTGAAAAGAAGAATCTCTATATTCCATAACAAGAATGTGATTCAAGTGTGATTTATTTGTGCATGAAAATTGATATATGTACTCAATGTTCATGCAAAATTTCAAGAGGATTGCATCATTAGGACCAAAGAATTTAATTTTTAAATTGTCAAGTTTTTACACATTTCAGTTTTTGGATAATTTCCAGAATATTATTCCGATCGTGCTGAGATTCTGCTTTATATATTTAGTATCAATCTCAAGTCCTATATGAAATTTTGAGGAGTTAGCCTCATTACTCCACCAATGAACGAGCGCTCAAAAGCTCCTGCTTAGGGATTTTCTTAAATTTTTTTAACGGTTTTTTTATGTTTACTTCTTTCAAGAAACATACAGTCAACTTTCTTTTGCATTTATTTTCCTGAACAAAACTATAAGATTCCTAAATTCAGAGTAAAATTAAATTGAACTAAAAAAGTTACAATTTTAGAAAATCTCAACATGTTTAGCTTCATATAGTTCATTCGAAAACTTGAAATTCACTTATACATTGTTCAAAAATGTATATTTTCTAAACCAATAAATATTCCAATACTTTGATAACTCCTCGATATTCATAAAATGGTGAAATGGTTTAGATTACCAAAAAAAGTGATCTCGTTCACTTATTTACCGACTTATACCGACTGCGCCATGTTATATTAATAAATAATATAATATAACAATATTGGAGACTTTATTATCTCAAAAATATAATTGACAACTACTGTCATAACTACTAACTAGATAATAGTATTAACACAACAATGGATACCTCGGAAAACAGGAAAAGAGGAAGACTAAGAACTACATGGATTAGTGGAATAAGAAAATATCAATAAGTGAAAGAGGACTAAATGATAAAGACTACAACAATAGAAGGTATTGGCAATTGGGAATCGGACAACGTCTTTAGGATGCTTTAACCCGAATAAAATATAATATACTTTGCTACAGAAGAACATGACCCATGACCTAGTGAACGTGAAATCTTGCGTTCTTATTGAATCAGCCTTTATATCTCTTCGGTCCATTTCAGAGATCGACTCCTCAATCATCAGCCCTCACTTCTGAACGTCACCCAGATAGATCCTTTCATCTACACGACACAATTCCATTCAACCTCGAGTTGTTTTGTGCCAACACGTCAACATCCAGGATCCAGATATAGAAGAACAAAAACACAACGCGAATGTATATGATTCGAAATTAGTCCTTGTCTCAGAAATAACTCGTGATGGGTATTTATCAAGACCTCGCCGAACGATCTCTGGGGCTCTCCTGTTTGTCGGTGAAATGTCAGAAGGGGAACAGACCGAGAATATTAAGCTGGATCATTCATCTCGGCACATACGAGCTCTTGCCTTCGGTTTCTTCTCGTGTTTGTAATTTGTAGCTGCGTAATTTCCCTTTGAGCTCGAACGTTGAGCTTGCGTTGTGTTTTGGTGGAGTGGGAAAGGAGTTCGTGATTGGAATATTTCTAGAAATGGATGGTGTTCAATCATTGGAAGAAGTTGACGTCGCGAATGATGTCAATTGCTTATTATGCTGAAGAAATTATTGAAATCCTTTGAGTAGTCGAAAAGAATTACATCGGTACACAATTATGATTCTATACCAACCGGTCGATGATAAATTTGAGAGGAAATTGAATTTTTTCGAATAAAAGACAGATTCAATTAATGCCCACCAAAGAGCTGAGGGAAATAAGAAAGCTGACGCCCTTGCAAAAAGCGGAGCAACAATCCCTAACTAGATTAACACTAGTGGTCAAGTGGTCAATAGACCGATTGAACCTTCAAAAGAGAAGGCTCAACAAGCTCTATCGTGGTAAAAAGAATTAGTTAAGGTTAGTTAATGGACTTCTTTGGGGAAGAGATATCACATGCACAAGATTAGTAATGCAAACTCAAATACAGTGTCGGCTGCTCAGAGGAGGCAGAGGAGGCCGGGCCTCCCCTAATTTCACTATATTTTATTCAACTTTAAATTCAATTTCAAATAAAAATTAATAACATTTCTATTGCTGTAATATTTTCATCATTCTATCTGCTATCGAACTTTCAAAGTAATAAAGATGTTTCTTACTGAGCCATCTGAAACATTCATCCATTATCCGCAACACACAAAACAGCGTAACGGATAGCAGGCAAACCGCTTAGCGGATGGGGCTTGCCTCCACGAGTCGAGATTCGTTAGAATGTAACATTTCAAATTTTTTCAAATGAACGGTGCGGGAACCACTCAAAATTCAAACTGTAGATCACGTGCCGGAGGCCCGGCTCCGCGGTTTTCATTTCCCCTTCTAGGCGAACGAGCTTAGCCGCAACTGAACGTCCGATCGGCCCGAATCAACATTGACGATCGTGGATGGAGATAAGCTGTTGTTTTGATTCCCTCCCTTTTTATTAACGAAGTATTAATCCGTTCAGAAGGATGATCTGTAGATTAAGTGGATCGGCCATAGTAACCACAGAGGACATATTTTGACATAGCAATGTATTGGCGCAAACAGGACTACTGATTGGAGCGACCTTGATTTGGTTGCCGATATAACAGCAAAGTCTCCTAGAAAAATAATCAACTTTCTGAAAGACGTTACATTCCTGGGCTGAAGGGTAGTCATAGTACCAATCGAACACAATCTAATCTAGTCAATCATTAGAAGAAGCTGACCTCACGAATGTTGCCAATTGTTGAAGATGGAGAAGATATCATTCAAACTTTTATCAGTATGCAACGCAAATTACTTCAGAGCAGGTGTTGATTTTTATGGAAGTGAGTCGTGAAGTTGTTGATGTGTTTGGAAGATGGCTTCGAACCTCTTTCAGGGTATCACGTTTCTCCACACCTCTATCATTATAGCTCATCAGAAGGATTATGATATATGCTATCCTCTACGTAATCAAATTGCCTCCACTTTTTCATTCAATATTAAAAAAATGGAGTCAAGAAACAGGTTGTCACATCGTGGCGAATAGGTTTTGTTAGAGGTCTCAACTAGGCATAGGCACTCCTGCAGGTTTCTTTCATGTATAAGACTAGAGTTTGGTCACTCTACTTATTTAGGGTGTTGTGGAGCCTAAAGAAGCTATCTTTTATTGGCATGTTCACTAAAAGAATTGCCTCTACTAAAGAGATTATAACCCACATCCTTCAGAAGGAGGTCACACACCATATCCAAAGAAAAAAACGTATTGGCTAGTATTCCAGCAAATCTAGTTATGAGACAGACCCATTTGCAGTCAGAAATGATGAATTTTCAATCAAGAAGTTTCAGAATCTTCTCTGTTATTTTATCAAAACTTTCAGAATATGAAAATGATGTCGGGTCCAAATTTTGTACTGCATCATACGATATGACATAGGAACTCATTTTTCATGAATAAATGTCATAGGTACCGACCTTGCAGAATCCAGGGTAAATTTTCATCAAGAGCGCGCACAAAAAACATTCATTTCCATACTGCCAACGAAATGGCGAAAATCAGGAAAAAACGCCCCTTTGCGACAAAAACTACCGGCGTTGAGCTCTTTTAATAAATTACGTGTATTAATCTGGAGTTGGTGCCTCACTCTAAAATTCATTAAAAAGGTGATAAAAAAAGTCGGAAGGTGAACGCGAGCGAGAGCCAACAGTAACTAACAGTAACCTCCAGAGGGATGAAGAGAGATTGGATAGCATGTGTTTATAAATCAGGAAGGAAAACATGTATTTGAAAGTTTTCCATTACAGAATGTAGAACCTAGAGGCTGTCTCTTCACTTGAGTAACTAGGATGTTGATAATGAATAGGTTTTGTATACGAATATTCTCCAGTTGATTCAACTTTGACAAACTCCAGGAAGTGATTCCTCCTAACATTCCAAAAAGAATTGTCCACATAAATATATGAATATGAAAGGGAAAGTTTATGAGGATCTCTCGGTCAAAGGATTAGTGATACACTTATACATGGTCTCTATGAATGATTGTAACAGCGCAGTTGGTTTTGGATTATTTCTTATTTATATTACCCTGTTAAACAGGTTGGATGTCGAATTATATCGCTGGAATTATCAATGTCAAAGATAGATAGAAATAAATATAGCGAGAGGTTTGATGAATGTCATGAATTTGCATAAAAGCAGCAAAATAAAAATAATTCAAGGCCTACTGCGCTGTAACAATCATTTATAAAGACCCCGTATATTATCCAAGTTTTCGGTAATGTTTATTACTTTTCAAGGATCTCTAAATAAATATACATGTTATAAATATGTATTTCAATAGTCTTGAGCCCCATAGTTTTCTCAAAAATAAACAAATTATAATAAAAACAATTTATTCAGGAATTTGGACTTTAATGTTTTTGGTTAAATTTTCTTAAATCTTCACCAACGTTTCGGATCCAATTGATCCTTTATCAAGGCTAAAAAAGTGATAAATTACAGTTTAAAATTGCAGAGTTCGCCCTGGCGAGCCAGAACAGGTACCCACCTCGAATTTATCTCAATCTAACAAACATTTCTTAAGATCTATCATTTTTAAGGTGTTCTTTTCTAATTGTAATGTTTTATCTTTCTTTATGTTTTTAATTTTAAATTGTGTGATCAATTTTTCAACGTTATAAGGAAATTTCTTTTTTGTTTGGAAGTACGTGCATTTGTTGAATTAAGAATTTTTAGGTTGGAGTATCGAACAATGTTTTGTTATTTTATCTTTTCACACGTTTCGTGATCTTAGTAGGCATCTGAACCTCCCCGCCCAGGCGACATCCGCATCACATGAACTAGAACATACAGAACACAAACAAATTCAAAATCAATCCACAACTCTAGATTATAGATACACTAAACAACTAATTTGGCGTTTAATACACAATAAAATAATATTGTTTAATTTTGATTACATTTACCCCAACTCACCAACCCATTAATTGTATTGATAAACAAATATTATTTTATTGTGTATTAAACGCCAAATTAGTTGTTTAGTGTATCTATAATCTAGAGTTGTGGATTGATTTTGAATTTGTTTGTGTTCTGTATGTTCTAGTTCATGTGATGCGGATGTCGCCTGGGCAGGGAGGTTCAGATGCCTACTAAGATCACGAAACGTGTGAAAAGATAAAATAACAAAACATTGTTCGATACTCCAACCTAAAAATTCTTAATTCAACAAATGCACGTACTTCCAAACAAAAAAGAAATTTCCTTATAACGTTGAAAAATTGATCACAGGGTGTTTCTTATGGAATTATGGTTCCGATAAAACTAAATGAAACATTCACTCGATTGAAACACAAACTGCAGGTTCATAGAAATTTGAATTCATGCATCATTTGTGCTACAAAACTACCCATTTTCCTTGTTCAAATTTCTGATGGAGTTTCAACCTTCTCCAAGGGGTTGCTAGTAGAAACAAGCTTTGTATCCCAAATCATGTCCCCCTGTGATCAAAAATGTCTGAGTGTTCTCACAATTTCTGGTTTGTTGTTCAGTTACTGGGGGTGAACACTTTTAAATGAGAAATCCTGTAGATAAGTAACAAAGAGCTTTTCGTTATTTATACTATTAGATAGCTTCTTCACCTTTAACTTCTAATAATTATAGTTCTCAAAAGGTTTTCATCCTCAAATATAACACCGTATCTCCCACACGAAAACATACTAACCACAGAGAATCAAATCAAAATGTCAGCCATAGAAATTAAAATAATGACGGTCATTCCACGAAGGAATACCAAACGTACAAATTAGGAATAATAAATAACATAGCTCCTCTGCATCTAGTCTAATTATACTAGAAAATCGTTACAGAGAGGAAATCGTGATTAAGTGGATGGTTTATCCATTATAAACGTATCAATTTCGTGGTAAATTAGCGATAAAATCAACAAGTGTAGGAAAACGAAATGATCATCCCACACCCTGCATCGCTCTATCATTGCAACAACACGAAGTACACACATACGTCAGGTCTCAACCGTATGCTCGTTAATTTGCAGGACCGTATCGAGGGGGGTTGAAGGTGAGAAGATAACGACAAGATTTTGGAGAATTTCATTATAGAACCGGATTATTTTTCTGAACCTTTATTTGATCACAGCATTCGACAAGATGGCTAACATAATGATACTATAAGGATTTGAGGGCTGTGTACACAAATAATCTCAATAATGGTTCAAAAGAAGGTGGTATTTTTGAGTAAACTATTTATTCTTGACGAGCTGGTAGAGTGCTTTCGACTAATTAGGCATCCTCAGTACCGTTTTCCTTAAAAAGTCATTACATAAACATAAAGGCTCTACAGCAGCGTTTCCTAACCTGTGGGGCGCGCCCCCTTGGGGGCGCAAATGAATTCAAGGGGTGCCAACAACCCGACCCTGCCCCAAACGGTTCTTACATTTCTCGAATTAGAACCACTTTACGTACTAAAGGGGGGCGCGATGAAATTTGAGATTAAAAATTGGGCCGCAAATACTTAAAGGTTGGGAAACGCTGCTCTACAGAGTGCAACATCACAAGTACATTGGATCTAGAAACCAAAACCGAATATGAAAACGTCCCGGTCATTCATACATAGAAACATTGCAAACAAATAGAAACATCCATAGGTGCTCTGATGATACCACTTCCTTGCATTTTTTCTCGAACAAGGACGAAGTTAGCTCCGAAGTATGAGTTTAATATTGGTTGATTTATATCGATTAATATTATTCTCTGCTTTCAATTTATTGCAAACAAATGTTGTTAATCCCTTCAGAAAGAACGAAAAAATGCCAGAAAATTTCATCAATGATTCGTGGGATGCCTAAACGAATGGGCAATTGAATTAATTCTTTCTTATCAGGAGGATTCATCAAAATACATATTTTTGATATTCTGATCGATTTTAAGAACCTCAAGTATTCAAGGAACTGTCCAGAGACTTCTTATGTTTACTTGATCACTTCCCACAGATTTGTTCATTTCATATCAGCATATTGTTTGAATATCATTTCATTGATGTTAGTAAGTTGGTATGTCAAGTTTCTAAGCCGTAGTTCATACAGGGTCTCTATAAATGATTATAACAGCGCAGTTGGCGTTGGACTATTATGAATATTTTTATTCTGTTGTAAACTTTAAATTAAACAAACGATACTGTGAGTTTCGGCTGGTAATTCCAAAAGAAATTGAATAATATGACTGGAGTTATAAATTTGTATAGAATTTATAAGAAAAGATAAAAAAAAAGATTTCCAAAGCAACCTACGATGTCATAATCATTTATAAAGACCCCGTATTCTTGAAACTGATATTTTACGTTATCTTCAAGCTATTCCATTCCAAATGATATACGTAGATACATGTCAAACCGATAAAAAGGTACCATATTATACCACACATCTCAAATATCAACCTACAACCGACAAAGGAGGATTGATAGGACATAAATATTTAGTTAAATATAAAGGCAGTCAATTTAAATTCCTTCCATCTCTGTCCAGAGTATCAATTATGCTCGTTATAACTTTTTGTAACGCACGAAAAACTTTTCGTTTTCCTGTTTTTCGATTTTCACTTCTCCCCTGCCTCGGAACAGATAAGTTTTATTCAGCTAATCAAAACATTCCTGTACCAGAGAATGATTCATCAAACTTGGTCTGATTTTCTAAGCGATCATTTCTCATAACCTCAAAATTGCAGGGAACCATCTAGAGACCTCTGATATTGGTTTAGAGATCATTTCCCATAAATTTGAAGTTTATTGATTTGAAATAAGTACTCATGGACCTTTCTTAGCGGGTATATTAATTTCCCTAGTCGTCAATTTAGCGTCATTCTTGAAACTGATAATCCACGTTGTGTTTAAGCTATCCCATACGAACTGTTATGCGTAGATACATGTCAAACTAATAGGCAGGTGCCATATTAAACCACACATGTCCATCGATCACTCCTATAATTGATACCCTCTTGCGTAATCCGAAAATTCTATCTATCTCAACTATCAACCTACAACTGACAGAGCAGGATTGATAGGACATAAATATTCACTTAAATATAAAGACAGTCAATTTAAATTCCTTCCCGATTTGCTCGTTATAACTTTTTGTAACGCACGAAAAACTTTTCGTTTTCCTGTTTTTTGATCTTGACTACTTCCCTGCCTCGGAACAGATAAGTTTTATTCAGCTCATCAAAATATTCTTCTACCAGAAGGATGATTCATCAAACTTTGTCTGATTTTCTTAGCGATCATTTCTCATAACCTCAAAATTGCAGGGAACCATCTAGAGACCGCTGATATTAGTTAACAAATCATTTCCCGTAGATTTGAAGTTTCCTGATTCGATATTAGTATCGCTATTGCTTCTCATGGACCTTCCTTAGCGGGCATGAAAATTTCTTTAGTAGTCAATTGAGCTTCATTCTTGAAACGGATAATCCACGTTGTGTCTATGCTATGATATGCGTAGATACATGTCAAACTAATAGGCAGGTGCCATATTAAACCACACATGTCCATCGATCACTGCTCTAATTGATACCCTCTTGCGTAATCCCTGAATGCTATCTATCTCAACTATCAACCTACAACTGACAGAGGAGGATTGATAGGACATAAATATTTACTCAATATAAAAGACAGTCAATTTGAATTCCTTCGATCTCTGTCCAGAGTATCAATTATACTCGTTATAACTTTTTGTAACGCACGAAAAACTTTCTGTTTCCCTGTTTTTTGGTCTTGATTCCTCCCCTGCCTCGAAACAGATAAGTTTCATTCAGCTCATCAAAATATTCCTCTACCAGAAAGATGATTCATCAAACTTGGTTTGTTTTTCTTTTCTGAGCGATCATTTCTCATAACCTTTAAATTGTAGGGAACCATCTAGAGACCGCTGATATTGGTTAAGAAATCATTTCTTATAGATTTGAAGTTTCTTGATTTGAAATAAGTATCTCTTTAGCTTCTCCTGGACCTTTCTTAGCGTGTATAGAAATTTCCCTTGTCGTCAATTGTGCGTCATTCTTGAAACTGATAATCCACGTTGTGTTAAGCTATTCCATCCCAAATGATATGCGTAGATACATGTCAAGCTAATAGGCAGGTGCCATATTAAAGCACACATGTCCATCGATCACTGCTCTAATTGATACCCTCTTGCGTAATCCCTGAATTCTATCTATCTCAACTATCAACCTACAACTGACAGAGGAGGATTGATAGGACATAAATATTTACTTAAATATAAAGACAGTCAATTTAAATTCCTTCCAGCTCTGTCCAGAGTATCAATTATGCTCGTTATAGACCTTTTTGTAACGCACGAAAAACGTTTCGTTCCCCTGCTTTTCGATCTTCACTCCTCCCCAGCCTCGGAACAGATAAATACATCTCAATTAACCGCCTACGATGGCTTTCGTGGAAAAACTTGAGATCTCGGCGAAATGGGCATTCGAGGATGGATTAACCAGAGAACAATGGGGACGATTTGATTTTGGTCTAGACGAGTTATTTGTGGGTGACAAGAGGGGTATCGGCCCTTTTAACCATATATTTCTTGGATATTTCTGAAGCTATTGGATAATTGAGCGTCTCTAAGAAAAAGGGGTCCAACAGCAATTGAGAGAAATATTGTGAAATGAAGGTTTCACGTTTCAATTATTTAAAAATCACATGAAAAAATTGTTACATATTAGAAAAAAGAAAATGTTCTAATTTCATATTGTGAAAAATAGTAACCATGAGATAGTTAGTTCTGCAATGAAATAACCATTTTTCCATTCCTAGAAAATATTTGAGATTTTCACTCCCAGTGTCTGAAACAGAAATAATTAAAAAAATTTTAATTAAGATAAAATTCTCCTGCTTCAATCTTCGCACTAATTCATCAAGAGCAAATTGGTTTTGAAAAAATTGTTGCTAACAGTAAAACAAAATACGTTTCGGTGTCTATATCAGACTCCTTCAGACAAACTTGTAAAATCTTTTTTTTAGTTTTACTATTCGGCTACAATATATGATATAGACACCGAAACGTTACATTATCCTTTTCATTTATTTTTTTATATTTTTTTCATTTTCACTTTTACTGTTAACAAAATTTTTTTCAAAACCAATTTGCTTCTGATAAATTAGTGCAAAGATTTACGCAGGAGCATTCTATCTTAATCAAAAAAATTTCAATTATTTCTGTTTCAAAGACTAAACCTAAAAAGATTTCTAGAAATGCAGAATCCTCCGAGATTATATTTCAATCGATACCATTTTTTCAGTTATGATTACTGAGGAATGCAAGGAAAATATGGTATAACTCAACGAGTTATACCATTGTCGAACGCTAGTTCTACTTAAACGAGTCCCATTTCGTTTTGACCAAATGTCTGTTATTTTCGAATTTTGAGCCGAAAATGATCTCAAACGATAGGGTTCGACTCTCTGATGACGAATTCGTGGTCAAATTCAATTCTGTCCGTGGAGTCGTCAGGCCGTAAACAAGATTACTTTCGGAAAGACTGTCCTAGAGACTTGAGATTCTCAGGGTGATTTCCGTTCTCAAATGCCGCGGTTAAGTTCGTTATAACTTGTCAAATGGTACAGAGTGTTCCCTGAAATATGACCATTCGAATTTTTGTTCCTAATATTTCAGACAAAACAAAACCAATCGAAATGAAATCTTGCGGCCAAGAGCAAGATGATCCTAATAAGCCTCATGCAAAATTTTGTAGCCATATTGTGAACAGAACCATAGAAAATTCAATTGGAATATTGAGATGAAAAGAATCTTTATACTTCCATGACAAGAAATCCGATTCTAGTGGAATTTATTTTGTGAATGAAGATTGATATACTAAATGAGAACGCAAAATTTCAAGAGGATCGCATCATCGGAATCAAAGAATTAATTTTTTTTCAATTATTGATATTTTGCATATTTAATTTTTTGAAATATTTCTAGAATATAATTCCGATCGTACTGAGATTTTGCATTCATATGCTTATAATGAATCTCAAGTCATATACAAAATCTTGAGGTTATATCGTTTTTGCTCCAAAAAATTAACGAGCGCTCAAAAGCACCTATAAGGGCTTTTCTTAAATTTCTTGGTAATTAATGGAGTTGTTCATTGGAAATCTACCAATCCACGAAGCAAAGAAAGTATTTTCACCACTTCAACGAACTGCTGATGAACCATTGTCAAAAGATTTTTCCTATCTTCTCACCCACACCATAATTTTTCACGATAATCCTCTCGCATCCTAAGCCTGCCCTCAAGCACCAGAGCATCAGAATCTCAGATTACATACTTCAAAACACTCCCCCACTCTATTAACCCCTTCTGTGTCTCCGAACAGTTAACCCGGAACAGTTCGTCCGGAAGTATTTCCCAGTCATTTCCATTTCAAACGGAAAACTGCCCGGAGCCGATGCAGGAACCCTGAAATTAACGAACTTTTCTTTTCCCATCGCGAAAATTAAAGAGTTCAACAAAGGCCTGGATGTAAAATTCCGCCCGAGAGAAAATTAATTAATATCCAGAGATGGGATCAAGTGGCCTGGCTCGAAATCCGACAATTAGTTCTCGAGATGGAAGAAATCGAGGCGAATGGCATTATTGGAAAATGGCGGACTCGTCGGACGGCATATCGGATACAGTTTTCGTTAAATGGAGCTCATTTCCTGTCGCGTTGAAGAGCGTTTATGAGCTGATTGTCGAATATTGGCTTCGTAACATGTTTTTGTTGAGAAGAAACGCTTGCGAAGCTTTCAAATTGGTATGTTCAGTTGACAGTGAATTTTATGAATGACAGTTATTTCGATGATAAAAAGTTATTTCTGTGGATTTATGGTGAATCCAGATACAGATAGAGCAGCATCGTGCAGTTTGACAAAGAATTAATGATTTTATTTCGTTCAATATTTCAATGCAGAAGTCATTAGTACCTATAGTCCGTTTCTTTATTTATCTGAAGTATCAGTATTTACTGTCATAAAATAAAATAAAGTCAACGTTTCCGAATGTACTCGGCCTCGTCCGACGAGCTTGCGAGTTATCAGAGAACTATATGCAATATTGACAACATTGCGTATCAATCTGGCAAGAAAATAAACAACATAACCTAAAATTCCAATATACACAGTGGACAACCGACGGCTCAACTTTCGTGAACGGAGAATACTTTAGCGATAGTTCAACTGAAGTAAAACCTAACAATGAAAATCAATTGCCAAAAATAGCTTATGTGAAGTACCCTGTAAGTTCGGTAGAGACGATATTGGATGAAATAAACGTCCTTCATTATCTAAGGCAGATACTCATGGTAAAAGCTTCCATAATATCAAAAAAGAAATGAGTGAAACGCAGGAAGTTTATGGTGGTATTCTGCTTTTCATCTATAACTGTAAGTTATTTACGATACTGAATTCATTGGCCAGAACCCTTCTGTGGTATATCTAAATGTACTATAAGAAGGAGTTTCTGGAGAAGGAGAAAGCCTAGAGGGAAAAGCTCTGGCGGAATCTCCCAGGAATGAATCATTCCACTGAGTTCCTTCGGAACTTCGAGTCAGCGGGATCCAAAAGATATCTGGATCTTGGTAAGAAACAATTGCACCTCCTCACTGGCTTTCTTACAGGACATTGTCGCCTCAGGAAGCACCTGTTGAGGATGGGATTGTCGGACACTGACGAGTGTAGGTTCTGTGGGAAGGAGGAAGAAACCCCCATTCACCTAGTCACGGAATGCCTTGGCATTGCGAGCCTGAGGAAGGAATGCCTTGGACGAGAAACTTGTAAGAGTGAGGAACTAGTCTCGCTGAAGCCTTCACAGTTATTAGATTTCATTAGATTTCTGGAACTGGAAGGCGAGCTGTGAAGGTTTTTGGCCAGAACAGCTTTGTAAGGGGGCACAATAGACCTTAAGGTCGCAATGAACTGTAACCCCTCCTTAAACTATCAACTACGATACTGAAGCGTACGATTGGCCGACTTACAGATTCGTAAATAATGCAATTCTGGAATGGTTCCTGTAACTATCTTAGTTACAGTGGTCCTTTGAACTACTTATCGATAAACATAGCCTTCAATCCTTAGATTTGATCATGAAACTTTATGTATTATGAGTAAATGCTTTTGATTTGAATTTGAAAATATATTTATCTGAATGTAGTTTGCGTTTCTTTCATCTTATGAATTGAAAACAGGAAAGGAAAAATTTCTTGGTTAAAATTGCTATAAAGCATTTATTGAGTTTATAGTACACTGGTTCTTCAATCTGAACATTTTCACAAACTGGGCATTCGGCATTTCTTCAATATGAACATTTTCTGGGCATCCGGCATTTCAAATGGATTCATTTGATCACGCAACCTTTTCCTTCCAATTCTCATAAAGTTCCTACTATAAAAAAGAATGATTTTCACGTCATGTATATTATTGAACAATGTTTTACCTGTTATGATTTTCTTCCGATAACAATCCAATAAATAAAGCCATATTATTTTTATTCATCATCGTCCTTAAATGAACAAACCATTCAACGTAACCTCACAATATTCATTCGATAATGCTTCTGATCACCTGTCGAGTACTCGTAAATATTTAACGATTTCTGTAAGCTACAGGTCCCTTAAAGAGTCCCAGAATTGCAATTTTCTGTAAGCTTATCAAAAGTTACAGATTGGCTTACAGATGAAAGCAGAATACCACCATTAAGCAAGCAGCTTTCATGACGAAAACCTAATCAGTCAACAGTTTGTTGATCTCAAAAAAAATGATGGTGCTTTTGGTACCATAGATATATTCTGACTATCATGTTTTTTTGTAAAACGTTTTTACGTAAAATCCAGAAGTCTTCAAATATCCTTTGGACTATATATTATGTAATTTTCCTCACATTCTTGAATATTTTTCTTCCCAACCGATAAATCGAAAATTCTTACCTGAATTATCCAAATAATTCTCGAACGATATTTCCATAATTTATGAAGGAAAAACGTTTCTTATTAATGAAATATTCAACCGATTCAAAGTAACCTAGTGCAGCAACGTCCCAGTTGCGTGAGAGAGAAAAAGAAAACCCATTCGGCTTCCATTAGTTCTCTAATAAATTCCGTTAAGGTAAAAATAAGCAATTCAGGCAATTCACCTAATTGCATTATTTATTAGGTTGTTGGGAAGATTAGACTTGGCACGGAACAGGCAACAAACTTGGGCATCGCGTGTCAAAGAGGCTTTTCCGTGGTTACGAGATATTGTATCTTTGTGGAAATCGTTTCAGGTATCCGTGACTTGGAACTGAAGAGGGCAGCTTCGATGAACTTTTGCGAAAATTAAATTCAATTTGTCATCTCCGTGAATAAACACGGTTTGCGTTTATTTTCTTCAATATTTGTCGTAAAATGGGTGGCTATTCTGTTTCCGATTGCTTTTGACCTTTCTATGCAAGTCTAGAAAGCTGTCACCTCTGCCTCCATTGTTATCTAGCTTACTTACTCATGTAAACTCAAGGAAGTCGTCAATGGCTTTGATAAAACCACAAGCTCCCTTGGCCGTTACCTTGCAACGTCTTGCACGATATATGCTATTCATTTTATTTGAAACGCCACTGGTAATCATAGAATGCACATTGACGGACTGTCAACTTTATGTCAGGTTATTTCCCTTCTATGATCTTCGAATCTGCGTGATGTAAGAAAATTTATTTGACTTCCCTTTCTGGCTTTCCTCTGAAGGAGAAAGCGTCTATCGTATATCGTGCTATCGTGAAGAATTTTATCTGAATTTATCGGATATTCCCTGTATTTCTACGTTTAAATTTGCGAGATGAATAATATTTTTGTACAACTGTCAAAAAAACTTGACTTTTCTTTATCACTATGGATGCGTAAATGATACCTTTTTTCACCGATAAAAAAAGTCTTTTTTTCACCGTTAAAAAAGAGTTCAATTTTTTTCACCGTTAAAAAAAGTAAGTTTCTATTGTAACGACATAGAAAGATCACTAGAAGCATGGAAATATTGTGTTTGAAGCATTATCTTTAAGAATTATATTTCAGACGAAGTAAATTCACATTCACAGTTGTACAAAAAATGTTGTTTGTATTTCGTGCGTATAAAATTCGTATTTTATGGCACATTTGAGTGAGTTTTTGGCCTCGACCAAAAATTAACACTCTTATGTGCCGTGAAAAAAACACTCATTTTACGCACTCAATAGATACAAAAATAACTATTATTCTGGGTTAGTCATAATTCCTTCAATTTGAGCAGAAATCTCTCTAAAAATTTAATAAGGTAATTTGCTGTTTCTGAATTTTTTGCATTGCTTGCTTTCATTTTGTTTTATAGCACATGTTCTGTTTTTCACTTTTCATTCCCCAGGGGCAGAATTATTATTTTCAGGTTTACTGATACTTATCGACATAATGTAAATACCTAATATTTTTCTTAAGAAACAAGAAGGAGTTCTGTTAAATTTTTGTGCACAGTTTCATTTATGTTAATTTCATGTAGCTCCTCCCATTTTGGACTGAAATAAAATTATTTGCAAAAGCTTGACTTGGACTGAATCACTTTTATTGGCTGAAGCTGAGTAATTTTTGGCTGTTACATTTGGCTGTACCCATATTTGCTTTGAAGTTAACTTATGTCAGAGAGCTGGAAGCATACCTGAAGTCTATCGAAACCGACTTAAGAGCATATCCCGTTACCGGAATATCAGGCACTACATAAGACAAGATAATGCATTGGAAGCGGAGCCACTATTTGAACCTTTCTTTAAGATAAGTAGTTATAAGTTTGTGTGATTTTAGAGATTGTGATTGGAACTGTAAATTTAGATTAGTACATCTTGTTCTTTTATAATATACAAGCGTAATGATAGATATTATTTACGAGATGAAGTTAAGTCTACGAGCCGTAGGCGAGTGGCCTAAATCACCGAGTGAATAACAGCCATTATATGCGAGTAGCATATTGTACTTTATCCACGACTAGAAGACCCAACAGACGTTGTTCTGTATACACAAAAATTCATTCAATTCGATCGAGCCGTTTAGTTGCAGAGTAGATGAATAACCTGAATAACGACTTCAGCGCCATCTGTTGATCTGATGTGTGGTCATAAACATACGGTCATGGGCAATCCAAAATACATTCATACAAAACATCCCTCACACTTCGTACCATCTCCTAGCCGCCTTGTGCCTACCTCGGAGACATTTGATGCGATTTCATCTTCAACCTGCCATATCTTTTGATGTATTCATCATGGCTGATTTTGGTACTCATATTTATTATCATTGAAGTTATAGTAGGTTTCCTCAAATTTCTCGGGTGAAAAGTATAGCCTATGTTACTCAGGGATAGTGTAGCATTCTGAGGGTGAAATAATTATTGAAATCTCTAGTAGCTTATGAGTAAACTCGTATCAAACCCTCAAACGCACAAAACATACAAATCTGTCCTCTTTATAATATAGGTATAAGTATAATATTAGTAAAGATAGAGATCAATTCTCTACAAACGCCCTATTGACCACTTTTTTCTATAACCTATCGTTTGAAAATATCTCGAATAAAGTTGGGAGGAGATGAAAAATTCTATTTTTCTCCAACCATCAAAAAATGTTGACATTTTTGTACTCTTTTCAGCTGCAAAAGTCATAGATTTTCTTACCGTACAAAAATTCACTCGTTACTTAGCAACACTTTTAATCCTAGGATTAAAAACGGTACTTTTAATCCTTGTAAATGCATTTGAAGTCTACTTGACAATCACTGTCATGATTCTGTGTTCAAATTCATAACCAAATTATGAACGATTTTTCACTAAAACCAATTTTATTGTAATTTTGACTTGGTTGGAGAAAAAATAGTATATATTATTCGGATTAAAAGTGTCTATTTTAACTCGCAATTTTGCATTCGCTCGGCTGCGCCTCGCAACTGCAAATATTGCTCGTAAAAAAAAGATGCACTTTTAATCCTTATAATATAATATACTATTTTTCATCTTCTAATGAAAATAAATCGGTCTGTGCTCATTCGATCAGGACGATTGATACCTCATTTTATAGGTTAGGTAATTAATTCTCTTCAAACGCTCTATTGACCACTTTTTTCTAAAACCTACCGTTTTGAGCAGAATCCGTACCAACTTAAGACACCGGGATCTGAATAAGATCAGTTTTCAGAATATGAAGAAAAAAATGAACAAAAAACTTTCCAAATTCACGAATTATAAATGACATTCATAGAAATTTCCTGAATATGATAAAAATATTTTCATTTATTCGAAGTTTTTAAATGACACTTGAATAATTTATTCTCTATTAACAAATACTCGTAAATACTTAGCACTAACATCCATATTATACAACTTCATTGATAATTCCAGGATCAACAAACAAAGACATCGAAGAAATTTCATTTAAAATAGTTAGTTGATTGCATTTTCAATGAAACTTGCGATTAATTGCATTATTCCAATCATTCCCTCGAGTTCTAACACTTCATCCCGCAAATGCAATGGAAATTCTCCGCTGTGACGTCACATCTCGGTGGGCCTCGGCATACCAGTATTTGTGTATATCGTGCTCGGAGACGCAATTCGATTTTGGGGCGATTTCATCTTCAACCTGCCATATCTTTTGATGTATTCATCATAATTGAATGATGTAAAAGGCAATTTCGTTCTATATTAAATACTGGATATGAAGGACGTATTTAATTGGATAAAGATCAATAGCGTATTCATAAAAAAATACTCCCAAAAAATGCATAATTGTGAGAAACATTCGGATACCTTTAAAAGGTGATACCGACTAAACCATGAAAGATAGATATATGCTATCGCGGACTTTTTTGTAGAACTATTGAAGAGGTACATTTCCGTCATACATTGTTTCCATGTACGTCTTACGGTTTTCGCAGCGCACCTGAAAATAGCTGATTTTGGTACTCATATTTATTATCATTGAAGTTATAGTAGGTTTCTCCAATTTTCTCGGATGAAAAGTATAGCCTATGTTACTCAAGAATAATGTAGCATTCTAAGGGTGAAAGAATTATTGAAATCGGTCCAGTAGTTTATGAGTGATGTCATATCAACGCCACAAACACACAAACACACAAACACACAAACATACAAATCTTTCCTCTTTATAATATTAGTATAGATTGTTGAAAATCTGACTAGAAATTTTGTTGCTGGGGTAATCAAACCTCCCTGAGAAATTAGTATTAGAATCTCATGCTCGCATACCCATCAGGTAAAAGTTCACGTTTCAACCTGTAGGGTAAGCAGGAGATCAGTTTGCCCAAATGGATTGCTCTAAGACCAGCCTCCATACATACCACCTGTTCAACTGTCTCTCCTTCCGATACAAAGCCTTCAAATCTCTAATGCTGACCTTTCCATATCTATATGACCTTTGACAAATGATGTTTGTACCGACCTTTGTCTAAGGTACCGACAGTGCTTTGTCAGCAGTCCTACCATCACCCGAAGAACAGCTCGTGACCAAAGATTAAAGAGAGAAAGATATGAAACGGTGCGACTACGACTATGTTAGAGCTATCTATGTGTCAGGATTATTAAGTACTAATATTCAGAAGAATGGATAAAATCAAAGATTGTAGAGGCAATCTTGAGCCGAACAAGGACTGAAAACATTGCCATGTTTGCACTTGGGCAACCTTTCGTGGCTTCATTTTAGTTGCGTTTCGTATTGTGTTTGATCTATTTATCTATTTGTGAGTGCATCCTTCGAAATTCAAAATAGTTTACGGAGCATATTGTATGGTGATGAACTGCAAAATAATAAAAAACCAATCCTGAACCTGAGCAAATGGAAATGTAGGTATTGAAACTCGTATCTTGTGTATCTCTGATTCTCTTTGCTTTTTAATTTCAGTGCTTTCAAATTGATATAGTTTTCTGGCCGAAGATAAATTGATCTCAGTAGCTGTTATAGAATGTGAGGTGAGCATTTCTATAGATCAAATAAGAACAAATGGAGAAGCACTATCCTGTTGAATTTAAATTGTTTTTCAATTCCATTTTCAAATTGTGGTTATTTTTAATTGGTTTGATAATTCGGTAACTGATATGTAAAAAAATTATTGATTTGTATTCAATTTCATTCATTTTTTGTGAGTAATGATTTCTTATAAAACTATAGCAATACAATATCGCATTTCATTAATATTAATTCATTTTAAACAATGTTGAGATGAAAATAACATCCTAATCACGAAGCAAAGCACTAGCTTGTGTTATCGATCAGGCTGTTTTTTCTGGGCACGACGTCTAAATTTGATGTAAAACGTAGGAATAATTTGATTCGAAGTCTAGGGTTTTTTTTCAGAAGGTTATTCTTTTTATTCAACTTCCATTTCTGGACCACTGTCTCATATTGGTCTTTTCGAAGCCCACAGTAAGACCCAGCAGGTCTATATAACCTTGAAGAACTTTTTGCAAGTTCATCGCCTCTCAAACTGTGTTATGAAAGGTATTTGGAAAAAAATTATCCTTGCATGAATCAGAACGATATGACCAATAAATAATTTCGAACCTACACTTTCCAATAAATTTTCAACCACTCATTTTGTAATTGAGCCCAATATTTCCATGTATCAACAAATCAAATAATTTTGGAATAAGCAGATACAGCTCCACTTGATAATTTCGAACCTACATGCAAAGTTCCCAGCTATTTGAATTCAGCAACTAATCAAGCAGCTATCGAACTCTAACCTCAAAATATCGAAACGCAAATTGCAGCACCGCGAAATAAGTATCCGATACATCCGAGGAAGCGGTAACTAATCCACTTAGGTACACGTAGAGCCCCAATTTAATTAAATATAGTATCAAATTCCGCTGATAGATATCTGCAATCATCAGAGGAACACTCTTGATTATCGAGTTCACTAAACTACGGCCAGGGATTGGTTATTTTCATCGAAGAGGGTCTACATCCGCTCAATTGAAGTAATTGGCGTATTAACTGTCTTTCTGACGCTGATAGATCCCTCATCCTGAGCAAATGGAAGAGCGGCTAAATGCATTTCATCGATGGATTCTGGATGGAATGCGTATGTCTATATGTATGTCCGGATACGAATGCTGTTTACGAGATATCCCGTTACTGAAACTCGTGTCTGATGGCTAGAGACCGGATTATATGCAATATAAGAACGTTGTTATATGCATGCAAAAATGCATGAAGAATGCTTGAAATATGCACGAAAATATGCAAAATATACAATATTGAATAATTAATTTTGGGAACTCAAAACAAAATAAAGTAATTTTTATTTCAAATTCAACTCTTAATAATATGGTTTTAAAATTTTATTTGATGTTTTTGTAAACGTTTACAATTAAGTATTGTTTCCAATGAGCGATGTTAAATTTGCCTTCGATTATTTGCAATATTTTTATATGAGGAAAAGGTTCGCTTCACATCCACGGACGTACCTGGAAAGGATTTGAACCTACTATGCTATGTTTTTCCTTATAGTTTCAGTTAAAACTTCTGCCGTCTCATTAATAAAACTTTCGATGAGAGACAAATCTTCGAAACTTGGGAAGATGTCTTAAGGGGCCCACTCACTAAGAAGGAAGAATGCGTAGTTAAGTATCTGCACGTTTGCTGTAACGCAAACGTGTGCATTCATATTTCCCACACACATACACTTTTGCGTGTTGGTTTGGATGTGCGACAAGCGTGAGATGACGTCGAAAAAAGATCTGATGTTCATGGCAGTGGCGTGTGTTGTTATTAAGGAAAAAATGTCCAAGGTATAAATATCGAACCCGACACTGTGTTGCTAAACATATGAAACGTGCAGAGACTTGTTGCCCATACACAGTCGTTTTTGGTCATTCTTCCACGTACGGTGAAGAATGCACACGCCACACGACGGAGATGATTGCGCATTCCAAATTTACGCCATACACACACTGTTTTAACTGTACCCCGTACAACGCGCATTCAAGTCTTCGCGCTTCCCTCTTAGTGAGTGAGCCCTTTAAAACATCTGCAAATATGCAAATGCATATAATCCGGTTTCTACTAATGACGTTCCGAATAGTTGTACATATTGTTTACGTTAATGTGTTATTTTCAGAGTTTGCGATGATCTTTTCCTCGTATTTTCGTATTCACATGGGATATATTAACCCTAGACTGGCTTGAAAGACAGGTGTTGGGTTATTTCGAATATTGGAGATGAAGGCAATAAGTCGTCTTAAATTTAGACTTAACTTTGGAGTCGATGATCTATGTCTTATCAATAAGTCGGAAGTGATGATTCACATTCACTATGTACAAGTACCTAACGTGAAATAGATTATGGTTCTCTTACTTATAGTCCGTTCATGTGAAGCTTCCATAATATCCACAGAAGAAAAACAGAATTGTTATTGATTATTGTTATTGGTTATTGACAATTGTCAATAACCGAAAACTCAATCAGTCAACTGTCTGTCGATCTAAGAAACAATTGATCGAGATCGAGCATAGAAAATGTCAAATGAATCGTTCGACAACTGACTAAATCTAAATTGACAAACATTTTCAAAGAGTACAGTTGCTTTTCAGAATGTAAAGAGTCTAAGGTTTTTTCTGGCCGACACGTTGAACAGTAGAAGCAAAAGTGATGGGAATACCTAGCCCAAAAATATTTCAATAAATGTTTCATCCTCAAGAATTTCACGTCAACAATGTACATCTATATTCAATGGAATGATGATTGATTAATTAGAAAAACTTAACTTGAAGAAAACTGACCACTTTTAAAGGTTATGCAAGTTATCTATCAAATGAATGTGTAAATTTGCATCAATGTTCCTTCACCATATGCATAATTTTTATTCGTGGAAGTGAAATTATTCTATGCATCTTGAAAATTGCTGTCACCTGTCATTTATCCGTCAACTCGCTGTCATTATCGGAATGAACGAAGTGTTGATTACAGTAATTTCAACAAAATCAGCTCGTCCTCTCGCTGACGAAGAATATAATGTAGCAAAAATCTATTCTTGACGAGGACAGCCTGGAAGACGAACGTCGGTATGATCGCACTTTCCACTAGAAATTCTAATGAACACGACTACCCTGAAGGCTTCCCCTGGGGCCTCCGTTCGTGCTAACGTTTCCTGCGCATCCTTCATTGCTATTCATAACCTGCTGATATATCGCAGGACGGGTGAAAACGCGTACCCCACCTCAAATTATTAATCTTATCACTAGAATGAATCCACTATCCATAAATAATATCCAAATTACCGCCGCTCCAGTTACCAGAGATAGAGGAATGGATATATCATCTGGAAAATATGTCACCAACAGGTCGGAGATGGGGTCATGATGAAAATAGCAAGTTTGGGAAGATACACTGGCTTGTGTTATGTTTAGACCGAAGTTCTTAGAAATGTAGTTTCGTATGATTTATTCATTCTTTGGAATTATTTAATTTGATGCATTTAGATTGAAGATACAATATATAATCCGTTCACGAAAGTTTGAACGTATAGTAGGCGTTTGTTTATTTATCTGAAATCGGAAGTATTTGCTGTCATAACGTGAAATAAAGTCAACGTTGCCGAATGTACCAGGCCTCGTCCGACAAGCTTCCGAGTTATCAGAGAACTCTATGTTATATTGACAACATTGCGTATCAATCTGACAAGAAAATTAACAACATAACCTAAAATTTCAATATACACAGTGGAATATGCCAAATTATCAAGGCCAACCGACGGCTCAACTCTTCGTGACTAACAATTTCAACAAACTGTTTCTATAGTTACGACACAGAAAGATCACTGGATGCATTTAAATATTGTACTGAAAGCATTATCTTCAATGATTAAACGTATTTCAGACGATGTAAATTCACATTCACAGTTGTACAAAAAATGTTGTTGTATTTCGTGCGTATAAAATTTGTGTTTTCATGGCACATTCGAGTGAATTTTTGGCCTCGACCTGCGCTCATTTTACGCACCTAATACAAAAATAACTATTTTCTGTGACAAGAAAAACAACGATTCAATAGTGAAAGAAATATATTTTCTCACGAAATTACTTTTTTCCCAGGGAAACACCGAGAAATACACTCACTTTTTGGACAGGGAAAAAAGTAATTTCATGAAAAGTTATCTGTCAAGAGAGATAAAATGTCAAATTTTTTTCTCGCTACAGAAAAAAAGACTTTTTCTAACTGTGAAAAAAAAACAATCATTTACGCATTCATAGTGATGAAGAAAAGTCAAGTTTTTTCTACAGCTGCACAAAATTGTTATAAATAACTGGTTCATTCATGACAGCGATTAATGGTCAAGATATTCAATAGTTATTAGTCGCTATATTAATAACTGAAAGATTTTTCCCTCGAGTATGAATTGTGAATAAATTCTCACTTTGCACAAGAGATACATTTGATATATTTTAAATTTCCATGTTTCTTGCTTCTGAATGCTCTGTTTTCGGTTGCCCATGACAATTGCACATTAAAATAGCATAAATTAAACAATGAAATGGACAATTAATGTTCAATTTCGTACAAATTGAAATCACCTTCTATTTCGAGGTCGAAAAAGCCTAAAATTACAAGTAATTGTGCTGTAATCGAATAAACAAGCCCATTTAGGAACTCAAATTCTTAGAACAACCGCATGGAAGAATAAAATTTCCAAAAATAACAGAAATGAAATCGAAATGACCTATTTGCACATGGCCAAGTACACAAAAATTCAATAACAAAAAACAATGTTGCAATTTCCAACGAAATACAATACAAATTTAGATGGAATGAACTCGTTGTAAACAATGTTTTATTTGCGAATCTATTTTCATTGTGAAAAATATTTACGGATCGAATGATTTTTAATTATTGCAGATAAAAGTTTGACGTAAACGATCACGATGTACGTAATGTGAAGGCACGAAAATATTGAATATCAATGAAGCATAACATTTTTGTTGACAGTTTTGGTTCAAGTTATCTGGTTGAGGAGAGAATCTCAATCACCATTTCTCTCAATGGATTCATGGTTTGTATTAGAATATACTACATAAATCTGATTTAAATATCTAATTATGATAAAAAGATAATGGCATCATAACGTTCAAAATAAAAACAGTTTGTCAATTTCGAAATGACAGAGATTTGAAAAGAACTAGATTTGGAACCTTTGCGATAAAAATTATTGAAATGGAATTAGTGTGAGGAAGTGTCCTTATTGAAGATGAAAATGATCGGACTTCCAAGAAAAATCTTTCTTGAGAGCTCACGAAGAAAATAACTTCTGTGAAATAATTCAGTTTCATGAAATCAGTCATTTGGCATTGAAAGTTTGACCGATTTCACTGTGAACCGAGTGTTCTAAATTCGTTGTCGAGTGAGAGGATCTCAGAAACCCGATGAGCTTGAACGAAATGTATTAAAAAAATTGATTACTTCAATGAATTCTACTGAAAAAGTGCCTGCATGTTTAGAACTCATTGACTACTTGATTTTCATTGATCAAGTTTCAATAATCGGACAGAAAAATTAATTAATCCCTTCCTCAAAATTGATAATGAAAATTGAAAATGGAAAATATCAATGAATTGTTATTTAATCAACTAGGTTATAACGAAATTAATTGTGTATGAATTCTTGATTGAAATACATTCCCATTTTGCACGAGACTTACATTTGATATAATAAAATTTCTATGTAAGTATCTCTGTTTCAGTAGAGTTCTGACGTCTCGTAGTGCTTCTGAATACTTTGTGAACGGTTGCCATGGGGAGTGCACATTAAAATAATCGAATTGGGCATTAAAATTGGTCATCAAAGATCAATTTCGTACACATCAAAATCACTTTTTATTTCGAGGACTGAGGAAAAATATATTAATGTAAATTAAGAGTATATCATTTTATTGATATGGGCGACGTCAAGTCACCCAAGTTTTAATGAATCCCAAATCTTCTGAATAAAATATACACGTATTTTTTCTAGTTTTAGTACAACAGAAAAAACAAAAAATAATATTGGTATATAAAACAAAAACTCGTATTTCCAACACGATATAAAAACCAAGTAAAAAAAAAAGCAAAATGAGAATGCATTATTATGGAGCAAAGAAAAGGATTAAAAGAATTTTCACGGTAGAGGGCGAGTCAAAATTCCATTCTTTATCGGATCCACCTGCGGGATGCAAAGGAGACGACAGCCTTCCTTCTTATTTTTCTTGATTTATACTGTCGAGGAATTATAAGAAGACGTAATCCCTGAGATGTTGGGATATGCGGTACCTAAGAGGCTTTTCTGAAGGATTATACTGCGGGATGTATTGGGACTTTTTAATGTTTATGTAGGAAATCTTCCGATTAGTATGCTTCGTAAATGAAAAAGCTCGATCCAGCAATATTTCGGAATGAAGAGAGGATTTTTATTATTCGTTCAAAAATGTTTGATTGGAGCGTTATGAACTTTCGAAGAATTGATCGAATACATCAAAGAAATCGAGAATTTTTTTATCCTACCAATTTTGACTATCTCGTACCATTTTTTCAGCTTATGTCAGTTAAGTGAGAATATTTGTCCCTAACACCGAAACGATTTCTTGAAATTTTTCAATAATTTTACTAAAGTGCCTTCAGATGAGGACCATTATGTTGCCCAAAAAAATCACGTAATTAAAGAAATATTTCCATGAAACGCTGATTTATGTAATAATTCAACAATTTGAATTCGTGGTTGTAATGTGTATGAGGAGGAGGATAGAAGCTACAGAAATGGATGCAATACGACGAGCATCCAGAACTTCGAGAAGAGAGAGGGTACCGAATTTGATAATAAGGAAAAATAGGGAAATAAAAGAGACAGTCACAGAATATTTATATAGGAAGGAGCTGGTATGGTATGGACATATGAAAAGAATGGCAGAGAATAGATTACCAAAGAAAGTATTGAGATGGATACCTCCGGAAAACAGAAAAAGAGGAAGACAAAGAACGACTGGATTAATGGAATAAGAAAATCAATGAGTGAAAGAAGACTAAATGATAAAGACTGCAACAATAGAAGGCATTGGCAATTGGGAATCGGACCACGTCTTTAGGATGTTATTTTATGAATGACATAAATCATAATCATCACACGTTTTGAATTTTTGAATACCCAGACGAATTCTGTGCGCCATCTTTATTTTATTATCATTAATACATTCTGTCTGACTGGCTTCGCAAAATTGACATTCTTCACTGCGTGAATTAATCATTTGTCGGTTCAGAATGAATGAATCCAACCAAAGACGCTGTTCGCAAGAAATCCAAACGACAACCTCACTCACTTTAGAATTGTCGTTCCATTCACTATGAAAGTATTTCCAATCCGATTGCGACCAGACGATTAGTAAGAGCGACAAAGCAACGAATTCATCGGCGACCGCGGCAATGGATGAAGATTTCGCCCGCGTTTTCGGCCGAAATTCAATTTCCTTAAAGACGGGTTCATTTCGGATCCAATCACGTTCCGATTCGACTCGATCGTTTCCTATCTAAATTGAGAAATTCCGACTCATCTCTTTCTGGATCAGTTTTGGTCGATCCATCTCTTGTCGTTTGGATGCCGACGTGGCTGTCCTGTCGGTTCGCTTACGTAGGGTTTTCATGATTTTCCAAGATGGAAGGAGTAGGAACAGATGAAGTTATCTGTTCAATTCTGTTTTACCAACGAACATTTTTCATTCCAAGTTCAAAGAGCAAGAGCTCGTGAACCCCAGACCTTCGTTATTTTATAAAAGCTGAAAACTTGTCTACGCATGCTCCCAACACAGGAAAGAACGATGGACCATTATGAAGTTTGGGTTACCCTGGCTTTGGCAGTTAAACGGTATTGAAGGGGTGTATAATACTGATCTAAATTCGTCAAATAATAAGGTGTAATTTCTGGTATTACCTCAGAATATCATTAAAAATCACGTCATTAATTGCAGACACTTAATATCGTGGCAACCCCTTGCCAGACACCCTCAATGTACATTAAATTATATGTAATTCTACTTACGTTATAGTATAGAAGCTGATTTTTATATAAAATACTTGGGGTAATAGTTAGATAATGTTTCCTCATTAGCCAGACATGTTTGATAGTTCCAACCCATTGCCAGACAAGCATGTAGTTCATCTGCAGGTGCGAGCACGAGATAGTATATATGAGTGGCTGCGAGTGAGACGGCATGATTATAATGACTTATGCAAATAAAATTTTGGTACAGATTTATATGATTAATAATTTAAGCGAATCTCAAAAAACATCAGAAGAAAAGGCATCCAATGCTACAACTAAATTAAAATGTTGAAAAATTTAAATTATGATATACAAATATCAGCTTTCATACTGTAACCTAAGTGGAATTACATATAATTTAATGTACATTAAGGGTGCCTGGCAAGGGATTGCTATGATATTAGGTGTCTGGCAATTAATGACGTGATTTTTTATGATATTCTGAAGGTAAAACCAAAAAATCACACTTTATTATTCGACGAATTTAGATCAGTATTTTACACCCCTTTACTCCCGTTTACCTGCCAAAGCCAGGGTAACCTAAATTTCATAATGGTCCATCGTACTTACATGTGTTGGGAGCATGCGTAGACAAGTTTTCAGCTTTTATAAAATAACGAAGGTCTGGGGTTCACGGGCTCTTGGACTATTACATTATCTTCTTCAGTAAAATTTACATTTTATTCTATACTTCTCAGGAGAATCCGAGAATGTATACGTGAAATGAAAAATGTTGTTATGTTATATAATGCAACGAGCGTATAATGATAGCTATTATTCACGAGGTGAACTTTAGGCTACGAGCCGTACGCGGATAGCCTAAGTCACCGAGCGAATAACAGCCATTATACGCGAGTAGCATACTATACTTTATCCTAGACTACTGAACATATTTCCTGAAGTTTTCAACATTTGGCGACCGCGACAAGACCCTTCTATTACTATTATTAAGTGGATAAAAGGTAAAGTTGATACATGAGAAATTTCTAGATTACTTTTCATTGTATATTTATAATAAAATTTGCTTTAATTGATGTTATAAAACTAGAGAAGGTCTTCTATTGACAAGGTAGGTATAACCTATATTTATCAGCTGGAGAATACTGAAGAAATATCAATTCAAAGAATATAATTTTAGAACTAATTCTATGACGCATCTGACAACAGTGAATTATAACTCATTATTCCCTTGTGATTGATGGGGAGATATAAGTCCTTATTCCCTTGCGATTAATGGGTATTATAATTGCGATTAATGGGTATTATAATGGCCGAGCAAAAAGATTATAAATCGTGGATAAACAGGATTTAACCATGTAAACTGTGTGAATCTGAAATATGTATTATCGCACAACTTCTTCTACAAGATGTGGCAAATGAACGAATTCACCACAACATTAGAAAAAGAAATAAAGATAACATTCCTCGAAATATTCGAAATTATCACCGTCTCCTTTTTTTCCATAATTGCGATAACAGAACGAAAGAAAAACCCTACACGGCGATGTGATTCCGACACTCTGGGAGTTCCAGAGGTCCAATTAAGATTATATTTCGATATAAAAACGTAAACTTCTGGCAGCTTCTGTTATTACTGTCTCATCTGCACTTTACGACCCGCATTTTCGAGTCTCACGGATAATTTTATTTCTGACAATTCTGTCAGACCTACCGGCGTTAATGGTATTTTAAACGTACGAAATTGATGCTATCTGACCAATAATTGGACGTGAAAAATGGCGGGGGCAGGCAGTCGGCCGACTTTGATTAACATGCCAAACATGTGTAAGACATAAAGCTCGGCTTGGGTGATGCCTTGCTTGTCGCGTGTAATGTATGACGTTTATCATCGGATAAAATCGTCAAAAGAGGCTTGTAGATGTCATAAAACTGTCTTGAGCGTCTTTCACTTTTCCGTATAAATTAATTTCTAAGAATAGTTGCTCGTTTCAAAGTTGTCAGAAGGAGGTGATCTGAGCATTTTGTTGGTGGTGAGTAGAGCGACGAAAAATGAATTAAGGTTCTGTTGGTCTGAATTGATGAGAAGAATTGGAAGTGAGCACAATGTGGAGGCAGCATAAAACATTCAAGGTTCATTCAGAGATTATTTTAATTCAACAATTGTTGGTTAATATCTAATTTACCGTCCAGTTACGATTTTCAAAATATTTGTCATATTGTTTCGTTATGATGTTGTGATACCATAGTCTTAATTTGAGCGCCGGCAAATCAATATTTTCTGAGAAAATCGAACAAGACATTCTATGAATCGTTCATAATTCAGGTGCCATTTTTTTAGTGAAAAATAAATGTTTTTGGGTGAATCCCACTCTTATAAATACTTGGCACTGTTTCTATCTTAGCTAACCTAACCTAAGCTATTAGCTTAGGTTAATGTTAGGTTAGGTTAGGTTAGCTAAGATAGAAATAGCAACAACTCTTATAAATACTTGGCACTGTTTCTGTCTTGGTTACCTTACCTAAGCTAAAAGGTTAGCTTGAGTTATAAATACTTGGCACTTAGCTAACCTAATCTAACCTAAGCTAATAGGTTAGCTTGAGTTAGTTTTTGTTAGGTTAGCTATGATAGGAACAGTACCAAGTTTAAATAAGAGTGGGAATCACCCGCAAACACTTATTTTCAATGAAAATAAATGAATTTGTGATGCCACAGTTTTAATTTGAGCGCCGGCAAATCAATATTTTCCGAGAAAATCGAGAAAAGAAATTCTATAAATCGTTCATAATTCAGGTGCCATTTGTCTTAATACGAGCCAGACCTTTGTTTTTCAGTGAAAAATAAATGTTTTTGGGTGATACCCACTCTTATAAATACTTGGCACTGCTTCTATCTTAGTTAACCTAACTTAAACCTAGGCTAATAGGTTAGCTTGAGTTAGGTTAGGTTAACTAAGACAGGAATAGCAACAACTCTTATAAAACTTGGCACTGTTCCTGTCTTAGCTAACCTAACCTAAGCTAATAGGTCAGCTTGAGTTAGTTTAGGTTAGGTTAGCTAAGATTGGAACAGTGCCAAGTATTTATAAGAGTTGTTGCTATTCCTGTCTTAGTTAACCTAACCTAACTCAAGCTAACCTATTAGCATTAAACGTGCGTTTTCATAAAAACGCACGTTTGTTTGCCGTACTTCAGCATGTTAAGTGCTCATTTTGCCATTAAGTACTTCGAATATCATACTGTTAGACCAGTATGAAGACTGTTATGGTGAAAAAATTCAAGTTGTTGTTCATTGTTGTGAATACAATAGAGGCGTAAGGTTTGAATGATTTGAATCAGGTAGAGCAGGGTTGATCCACCAGATAAAACAGATACGACACTCTTTCTATTTATGAATAAAGCAAGGACCACAGAATTCAAGAAGCTGCATTTGGCGGCAAGGCGTTTATGAATGACATCAAGCTGCATCATATATAGTTATAAACTTCTATATCGCTAATATGGATCCATTTCTGTATTACAAATTGAAGTAGGGATCACGTGATACAATGGCCCAATGAATTCACTGCGCAGGCACCAAAACATAACTCGAATAGTTTAAATTAAGACTTGTCAAATGAAAACTAACTGAAAATCATAACCTCAATTTTGCACGCCTTTTCTAATTTAGGGTTTGCACATGCGCAGATGATTGAAGGGACCATCGGAAATGGCTACTAGATTGCTTCAACTTTTATTTCACGTTAGCAGTATAGAGTATTATAGGTACATACATGTTTTACTACGCTCTCATTTGAATCTGAAATTTTCAAGGTCGGGGAGTTACGCTTCTGTTTTCCATGGCTGAACAAGGAAAAGATGTAGCGGTTATTGCAAAGTGGTTTTGAAGCTGCGATATTTTTGAGCGCTCGTTCAACTTAAGCGAGTGCTATGTCGTTTTGCCCAAATGTCTGTAATTTTTCAATTTTAAGCAGTAAATGGTCTCAAACGATAAGGCAAGTGCAAGATGCTGATAACAAGCCTCATGCAAAATTTTGTGGCCATAGTGTTGACAGAACCATAGAAAATTCAATTGGAATATTGAAAAAAGAGACATTTCTCCATAAAAAGATATCCGATTCGAGTGAATTTTTTTTGGGAAGGAGATCGATATTCTGAATATTCATCCAAAATTTCGTGGCCGTAGTTCGAATAGAACCATCGAAAATTCAATACACACATTGAAAAAACCTGTATATTTACATAACATCGGTATCTAAGTGGACGAATACGTCTAAACTGACTAAATTTCCAACAAGAAAAAAAATGTTTCATTGCAGCCGATGATTAGAAACAAACAGAAACATGTTAATTCAAATTTGTGACAGATCATATACAGAATTAGTCGAACAGATAGATGCATAAGAAGAAATTGAGATCATTTTGTATACCACTAGGTACTGTTTATCCCTAAAATATGTTCTTCAAATAAACTGGCAAATATTTGTGACGCGCTGTTGTAGTTATCACATGTCTGCGATAAATTGAATGTTCATTTCGCATCCATATTTGTGAAATTCTTTGAAATTAACAACAAATAGATCAATTAACGCCAGAAATTAGGCGGTGTCTTTTGATTATTAATTATTTGAACTTATTGAACTTGGATCATGATTTTTCGTTCTCGGAATGCATGGATGGAATGCAATCGTGAAATTTAAATTATCATATAATATGATTATTTATGTTCTCTAATTATGTGGTCAATTCTTGAACAAAACGGTGGTATAATATACGAAATTCGCACAGAATTCATGTATAAATTTCACTATACAGGGTGTTTGTTCATCTCAGATGAGCCACCTGAATATTTCTCATGCCTTATGGCTTAGGAAAATTTCTCGAAACACCTCGAATGATTTTGTTTGGGGGACATCTTTTGACGTTTATATCTGAAGTCTTCGACCCCTCAAAATGCAATAGGAAAGAGGGGTTAAGTGATAAGACTTCATTAGGAAGATCTTGGAATCCTTTTTGAAACGGTGTATGAAAAACGTAATTTTGATGAATCGTTTTTCACCAAACATCAATTTTTTAGTTCGAATGAGCCACCTTGAATGCTTTAGATATTATTTGGAGAAACTGACGTTACCCTGAGCGCACGGCGTTGTGGACTGAAGACCTTAAATCTGCGAAATGCAAGAACGCTTCGGTCAATGGTAAACATCTCGCTAGTTCGTTCAAGGTTCATGCTAAGAAGAAGGTTTTCGTGTGGAACTAGAGATGACGTTTTCGGTATATTTATACCTAAAGAAGATGCCATTTAGCTGTAAGTTCCAAGAAATACCTAGTATCATTCAGTACTATCCTGTGCTGATGAGTCCTTATAAGACGAAATGGCCATCCATAGGTGCTCTGTTTAATACCACTTTCTTGCATTTTGTCTTGAACGAGGAAGAGATTAGCTCCAAAGTATGAGTTTAATATTGGTTGAATTCAAGCGATTAATATTATTCTCTGCTTTCACTTTTTTGATATTCCATTGCGATGTTACGCTTGAAACCTCTTCTTGTTATCTTAGTTTTTAGATTCTTTAATTTTGTCAGCTCCAATGTCAATTAAACTCAAAATGAAACCACAATCCAATAGGAGCCTCATATACCCTATCCTCAAAGATTTCCATAATCAAACCTAACCCTCTCCCCTCCTCGCCATCAAATCCAAATCCCCCACAGACTTAAAAATGCAACTTTTCGATATAACTCATTCGAACCGACCGCATTCGAATGGCTCGAAGCGATCGCGAAATATTCAATCCGGTTGCCTTCCGTTTAATTGATGCATAATCGGAATTAAAACCCGCAAATCCTGAATATTCATGACAAAGTCGGCGATTTTTTCTGCAGGGGAAAAAGAAAGAACTGCTGTCGACGACCCGTGGCAGCAAAAGGTTTTTTTCGGCTAAACTTTCGCCGTTTTGTTCTCGTTCGCTCTGTTAGTGAGATAGCCGGGACCACACAGAGAGAGTATTCTGAATTGTAGCGACCAGGTTTGCGATTCGTATCGTTAACGAGTTGTTATGAATGCATTTGTGGTCAGGGGACTTCTGACATCTGATCTAGTAGAGTTGCATTTGCATGTCACTGTCACTGTATTAACGTACTGAGGTAGTCAAGTTGTACAGGACGTAAAGACCTTTTAAATCCGAAGAGATCTAGGATATATTCGTCTATACTACTTAATATATGTATTCTTTTGAATTGATAGCGAACAAGATACAATACTTACATGAAACAAAAAAGTCACTAGCCAAGGTTAGTGCAAAACGGGGTACCATACTAGTCTGCGTATGATACAAGAGCTCAGGGAAAAACCTCAGTAGAAAAAACCCTGCCTCGCAGTTTTTACAAAATTGAAACCTAAAACAATTCGAATACATACCTTCAATATTCAGATACAAAATACTCAATTCTTGCTCTCGGGCAAGGAGGGTGTTTTAAACCAGGTCTGACCTTCCAAGTGATGATTTTTGGAATCTTCTGTTCTTCTAAGACCGCTACAGGACCCTACTGAAGGGTAATCATCTCCCATAGATTTAAACAGTGGTATTTCATTCTAAGTATCGAATTTAATTTCGGAATAATGATGAAAAACGTTTGATAAAGCTACGTCAAAATAACAATTAATACTTACTATTAATCTGTTCTTATGGCACAAGATGCTTTCAGTAATATTACAGGGACTACAGAGACTGAAAAGACTCGTCACTCGGTCATTTCATAAATGAATTGGGAGACAACAGTGCTAGATAGTTTGAATTGTCCGTAAGATATCAATGAACTGGAAACTTAGGAGTGCGTTGGAGTGCACCAATCAGAACCCACCACTTATCCCTATTCTTCATTTGAAGATATTGGAAAGAGATTCAAAGGAAAGTTTGCTTTCGTCTTAAAATAAAATCGAAATTCTCGAAGGTATCCGAGTTCCAAGTCTTGTAGTCCTAGATAACTGTATCTAAGGTTACAGCAGTTATCTCCTCTTAAACACAGAATTTACTCTCGTCAGTTTCTGTTAAGCCAATTTTCATCATATGCTTCTTAAGGCGACAATGTCATGTTAGAAAATTACTGAACAGGCGTAACTAAATTAATATTGAATTACTGGAAGATTCCTCCAGAGTGCCTTTCTTTCAGTTTCTCCCTTCTTCAAAAACGATTTATTATAAGTACTTTTGCCTATACCACAGAAGATCTCTGGGCCAATAAGTGTGTGCTAAATTTCTGGCTAGTGTGTTAGCCTCTTCATTTCTCTTGATTCTTGAGAAACCAGGAAACCCGACTAAAGAGACCTTGTTGTTCTTGCCCACTTCATTGAGTTTTCTTCGGCACTACCATATAAGGTTTCATTCGATAACAAAGGAGTTCATTGCTTTTATTGCAGCTCGACTTTCAGAAAAGATCACTGTGTCACACGTTCATCATTATTCCGATATTGAAGTCTGTATTTAGAGCGAAATGCAGTTGTTTCAATATATGAAAGATGATTACCCCCAGGTAAGAGCTTGTAGCGGTCATTGAAAAACAAGAGATTTGAAAAATCATCGTTTGGAAGGCCAGACTTGGTTCAAAATACCCTCCTGACCAAAAAGCCAAGAATTAAGTATTTTGTTTCGAATATTTAAAGTATTTATTCAAATATTTTGAGTTTGAATCATCAAAAAACGGTGAAACAGAGTTTTGTCTTCTGAGATTTTTTCCTGAGCTCTGGTATCATATGCAGAGTAGTATGTTACCCAGTTTTACATTAACCTCAGCTAGCGACATTTTTGTTTCATGTATTTCATTTTGCTAGCTCTCAATTCAAAAGAATATAATACCATGTCAAACCCTCGATAGTTTCTATCCAGGTTTCAATATTTGCATCTTTCGATAGCTAGTATTTCTACCTAGAAGCCTAACGATAGTGTACCGTGTGTCCTAAATTTGTTGTCTAGTAAGGGGATCTCAGTAATATGATGAGTTAGAACAAAATGAGTGGCACATTTTTGGGCTCGATTTTTGAAAGAATTCATTTGGTGAAAAACCGCAACCTTCTAAGTCAACCCGTTTCGAGCTATCAGAGAAAATTGAAAAAATGGCGTCAAATGAAAAGTTCTCTTAACTTCTTCATTACTGAAGTTATAAACATGAAACTATAAACAGTATATAGGCACTTTTTCAGTAGAATTCATTGAAGTAATCAATATTTCTTCATAATATTTTGTTCTATGTCATCGAGATTCTAAGATCCCCTCACTAGACAACGAATTTAGGACACCCGGTACACTTGTATCTTCGATTGTATGCCCCAAACATCACAATATTAATTACATAAGAATATAGTTTTTTTTTAGAGCCACTGAAGGCAATTGATATGAAATTGAAAACGCTATCTTCGCACAGCTAGCCACGTCTAAATAAATATAGAATCCTGATCCGGTCATCGTCTGAAATCCTGAATCGTGCAAAGATCTTGGGGGGCATACGCTACGCTTTATCTCTTCGTGGCTTATGATAATGGTAGCCCAGAGACATAAAGTCAATGCAACACATCCTGTCTCGTTCCTCTGGAATTTATATCGAATGTTTCTGCTGAAATATTGCGAAGGACCAGATAAGCCCGTTTGGCGATCTTGGGAATGGAGTTGTGAGACATCTGAATTGAGTCTTCGTAGTTGATAACTCTTCTGGTATTTTTTCGGAGGTGTTTCTTGTTTGGGTTGTATCAGGAATAAGGAATTTGACTTATGGAAGCTTGCTTTTTTTTGAAGCCATAAAAAATCTCCAGTTCATTCTTATCGGGTGAGTTTCTTCATGCTTGACGCAGATGATGCTAAATCAACTAGAACTGTCTTAGGATGTTCTTTTATCATTCTGATCTTGTTGTACTCCCAAAACTGCCCACTTTCCTCTTTGTGTCGTGAATATATTGAACAGTTGACACCTAATAAATAAATAAATAATTAAATAATCTTCAGATCAATAAATAACAATTTTCTATTTGTCGTTCTGACTGTAACACAAAAAAAACAGTTTATCCAAGACTATTTTATGATCTACCCATTATACGTCTGTTTGCTCGGCCATAACCATATTTATTAATCACTAGTGAATAACGAATACCTCCATGTATTCAGCTATAATATTATATATTGTTGAAAATTATATTTCTTCAGTGTTTTAAAGTTACCTAACGAAAAAATATGGGTGAGAATACCTTTTTAATAGAGGGGCAAATCTTCTTTAAATATAATCCACTTTGATTAAACCATATACAATGATAAGTTCATTACAAAAAATACTCATATGTCAACTGGATTTTTTTCAAATTGATGATGAAAGGGACAAATTAAGACCACCAAATGTTAAAAATTTCAAGAAAAATATTCCGTTCGCCCGCGGCTTTTAGCCTAGACTGGTGTTATTTTGATATTCAAAAAAATGCCATTTCTCAATATAAATAATCAGATGTTTATTTCATAATGAAGAAGAAGCTATGCCGTTAATAGTGGAAAATAACATCAGGCAAATGACCACCACGACCACGCTTACAGGACCATATCCTTTTAATGAAATTTTCCATAACCAAATCGCAAAGTGGCTGCCCCTATGTCCTCGATAGCCTCACGAATTTCATCTTTAAGGTCTTGAATTGGCGCTGGCTATCGGCGTAGACCTTCTCTTTCACGTTGCCCCAAAGGAATGAGTCGCAAGGTGTTATATCACAAGATCTCGGTGGCCATTGTGATCACCTCTTCGAGAGAAACGTTTCCCGCAAAAGATGTTGTTGATGATCGGCCGGCTTGAATTCTTTTGTTAACTGTACTTTATAAGCCTTATTCCAAAGAACGACGAGGAATGGACAAACCTAAATTGTCTTCAACACTTTTCAGATTTTAATTATTCAACTTTATTCAATTTCTTCGCTCCGTTTTCTTCCCGACACATCCAACGTAATCATGAATGCAGTAAAGTTGTTTTGCACTCCGATATTCCCAACTTCACCTCAAAAACAAACAGAAAATAATTATGCAATTTATTGTTACCCAGACGCCAACCTCCTCGATATAGCGTCGATACTGTCATAATAAATAACAATTACGATAATTCCGAGATGCATATCGCAGACGTCAGAGCATTTTTACGAGCTCCATCGGGAAGTTATGAAATATAGAAAGTTTTTAGTGGAGTTCTTTGAGTAGTTCGAGAACTTATCCTGCAGGATACGCTGGTCTCAATCTCGAGTATTCATCAGTGAAAAATGGGGATGTGGGGGTACAAACCTATTTTGGTCGATAGGGATTCATATAAGTTAAAGAGTTCCCTCTTCCACTTCTATTGCTAGATTTTTCCCATTAGAGATTGTACATATATGCAAAACTTTAAGGAGTAGTTCTCGAAGAAACTACGCTGGTTCAAATGTATCCAAATAGGATATTGAGAATTTTCCCTGATTCAATTCTACAATTCTATATTCCACTATCTTTATTAACGAATGTAGCTACTCTAAAAATATTCTGACTGGAAATGTAAGAAGAATTTTTTTATTAAGTATAGTTTTCTCTTCATTTTTTCTCACAGTTAAAAATCAGCTACTTAATCAAAATAAATTCGAAGAAAATAGAAAAGCTTATCTCCTCCATTCTCCAATAGTATTGTAACTGGTAATCTACATGAGTTTTGTTTATATAACTTTTTTGTGTTCTTCTTTCTTTATAATTATTGTATACTTTTTTCTTATGTTAGTACATGTTCAAATGCATATAGATAACAGAGAAAAAGGGTAAAGCAACTGAATGTGAACTTTCCTTGAGATTTTTCTTATTATGATTTTCTCTTAATTTTTCTCACAGTTAAAGTCTCAGTTAATTAATCAAAATGAATTCGAAGGAAATTGAAAAGCTTATCTCCTACATTGCCCAATAGTATTGTGACTGTTAATCTACATGAGTTTAGTTCATATATTTTTTTTGTGTTCTTCTCTCTTTATAATTATTGTACACTTTTTTCTTATGTTATAACATGTTCAAATGTATATAGATAACAAGAGACAAATGGTAAAGCACCTGCGGGTGTACTTTCCTGGAGATTTTTTTCATTATAGTTTTCTCTTCATTTTTTCTCACAGTTAAAACTCAGCTATTGAATCGAAATAAATCCGAAGAAAAAAAAAACCTTATCTCCGCCATTCTCCAATAGTATTGTAACTGTTGATCCACATGAGTTCTGTTAAAATAATTGTTTTGTGTTCTTCCTCCTTTATAATTATTATTGTATACTTTTTTCTTATGTTATTACATGTTCAAATGTATATACATAACAAGAGACAAAAAGTAAATCACCTGTAGGTGTACTTTTCCTTGAGATTTTTATGGAAATATTTATCATTAATATTATATTGCTATAGATTAGTAAACCCCTGATTCTTGATGATTTATATACTAAGAAACATTTATCTGGAATATACTCGTAAACTTCCAATATACCTTAATCAAAACTAAATCGATAGTGAAGGTTCTGAATGAATACCTATTTTGCTAAGGGAGGTGTTCCATTTTGAAGCTATAAATTATAGTGATTTATTAGCTGAATTCACCACCTAAGTAAGTCATTTACTGCGAAGGGTTGTAAATAAAAGCCTCAATAAAGATATTACAGAGATAGCGATCAAATTATGTATACCAATAGATATATCATTATAAGGACTTTTATATCGTATAATTTATTTTTGGATTGGTATCGGTTTGATATTTATGAAACTGGATGATATAAGGTGTTTTTCAATGAAACGAAACATGAATTATGGGTCAATCAAGTATATTTATATGAAGAGCTCTTTCGACCCGAATAGGTTATGATTTGAACTGAATTTTCGATTATAATGGACTAAATTGGAGCAGTGAATTTGTGTTTTTATTGTGAAAAATGTGACGTGACGATGAAACATTTTTGGAACTTTGGAGGTCCATATCTTCTAAACAGAGACAGACCGCCACCTGTTGGTTTCACTAATGTTGTTCAGAAAGACTCAATGAATACAATAACACCAACAAAAATTTGGTTGATATCTGCTGGTCACCAAAATTTGAATATTTACCATCTTATTTATTGATTTTTGTTGACATGTCTGAATGCCTTCTAATACCTGTGAAATATCTGGAGGTTAAATATACAAAAACCAGACCTGATAAAAAAAAATTGTCAAATTACGAGCGTGGTCCAAGAATTTTTAGCCCAATTTGTAACATTCTAAATCTCTGAAATGAATTGCTTTCGTATTGTCTAAGCCTGGAAAGACTGAATAATATAACCATTCTCATATTGAACGATAATCTTGGTATTATTACAAGACGTAATGCCATGCACAAACAGAAATTTGCAAAACAGAAAGCATATAATACAGCATAAAATATTTATAGCGACTATCTCATTGGCATAAACCAATAAACAACCTCGTACCAACATAACAATCTAATATTTCTATGAGTTTAGGATTATAAATTCACCGTTTGTCATTTATTCCTGGCGCCTGATACCTGCGGTGTGGCCATAAACGAAAGGATTTCCTGAATAACTGGCATATGAGGTTGTCAGATCGCATTGAGTCCTCATAAGTTTCCTGAAAATACCGTCCTGTCCGAGACTTTATATGTCGAAAGATTGTTGAACAAATTCCTAAGGGACTCGAAGACAGGTCCATAGTCTAACGTGAGTTATAGAGGTCTCTCTGTGTTCCGACCGACTACCCCTGGAACAGCAGGGGTTGGTATCTTGTATTTCGAGAAGAACATAGGTTATTTTAGGAGAATAGCGAATTTATAATGAAAAAGATTCTTGATTTATTATGTGCTGCGAATGAGTTGTCGTTTAGGTCGTTTTGATGTGAGTTATGTATCGAATGAAATGCAGACGTGTTTTGAAATTAATAATTTTCTATTCGATGGGGATGATAACATTTTTCTGTTATGTTGTGACGAAGCCCATATATTATGCTTAACCTTGTAAAGCAAATATTGCTATGATAACTAAGATTCGCAAAGTTTTCATGGTCATATTTCAATATTATGTGTTGATATTACTGTTACGAATTTGTCTTTTAGGTTTTTCAATTGTTGTTATGCCAAAAAGCTCTTCCGCATGCAACAATCCTTATAAAAATATTGGATCGATTTCGATAAAGATTGAAACAAGGAGACAGAGAAGATAAAGGAAAAAAAGGAAGAGAGAAGAGAAGGAAAGGGAGAGGTCAGAAGGGAGAAAATAACAGAAGAGAAGGAAGTGAAGAGAGGAGAGGCGAAGAGAGGAGAAGTAAGGAGAGGAGAGAAGAGGAGAAGAGAACTTACATATTCAGATGACCAATAACTAATTGTATCCGACTTGAGAAATAAATTCCGGTTCTTTGCATGATAACTTAACTGTCCCTGCAGTAGGCAATTGCAATTTCATCAAAACAAAAGAAAACTTGTTGACGTAAAATTCTTGATGAAAGAAAATGAATTGGAGTGTTATTTGGGCTACTTTCATTATTTTCGGTTCTACTTTTCAGCATTCGCCAGTCTTCGATAGAAACCACACTTCAGACTAGGAACTTTCGGAAATGCAACCTCAAGTATACTTCGTTCACGAAAGGTTGAGCCGTCGGTTGGCTATGACAATTTGACATATTCCACTGTGTATATTAAAATGTTAGGTTATGTTCTTCATTTTCTTGTCAGATTGATACGCAATGTTGTCAATATTGCATAGAGTTCTCTGATAACTGGCAAGCTTGTCGGACGAGGCCGAGTACATTCGGCAACGTTGACTTTATTTTACTTTATGATAGTATATACTGCCAACTTCAGATAAATAAAGAAACTATAGTTGATATTGGAAAATCTTTTCAAGCAGTTACGAAAGTTGCTTTTGAAGTTTAGGCAGTTTCAAGTCTAGAATATCTTTCCAGACAACGCCCAGGTGCCGTATTCTCGAGAAGTGATATTCGAAAACGTATACGAAATTCATTGCGCAAGTCTCTGTTTATGTTTTACCTGCAAAAATGCACACCGCGCAATGAAGTTCGTATACGTTTTGGACTATCACTTGTCGAGAATACGGCACCAGAACTAGTGGCGAAATTGATGCAAATAGACCGAAGAACATTCCAAGAAAATAACCCTTGACATTCGTAACGTTTTAATGGAATAATAACTTCAAAAGAACGTAGAAATTCTGCCGTGTGCACTCCACCATATACAGTCTGAAAAAATGCTCCCCTTTCGTTCTTGTCTAATCAACGTTCATAAATCCACCACCCCGTTGAAAAATACCGAGAATTATCGAGAAGATTAAAACATAGCGACATTACGTCCGTTTCACGAAAAACCGGATTGTTTTTCTGTGTTTTTAGCCGATTAAAATATGTATCGGTCGCGTGTGCGTTAATCTCGGCCGGACGAAAAAAAAGAAAAATACCGCTCCATTTCGCTTTCCGAGCCGACTACGATCTTTCCGTGTCGATTGCGTATCGACAGTCGAGATCTGGAATGTTGCAGAGGCTTAACGACCAAATAAAAAGTGCTGGAAAGATGACGGCGTAGTCAATTTTTTTGTTTCTATTAATAAAAGATCGAGTGATTTGAAATTGCTAAGTACTTCTCGGATGAAATTAACTATCTATATACTGTAACAAGGGTATTAAAGTTGATCGACTTTGTTAGCTTGTCAATTGCGTTGAAAAAATTGTCGAGTCAAGTTGTCGTCTACAGCGACTAGAAGAACTTCGATAAATGACTAGTAATGTGGACACATTGTGAGTTTTATTGTTAAATATCTGTTTTAATGTACTTCGTGAAATAAACGAGGAATAATCATTCTCCGCGTTGTTTATATGTGCGGTTTGAGAGATTTTTGCAGGTGTAATGACATATAATAGTTTTTATGTTCGAAAAGCATTAAAGCTCATGATTGTATGATACAAAGAGTGGAATTCCAGATCTTACTTCCTTGTGCTATCAATCTACACTGAGACTTTGCTGTCAACTTGAAATGAACATTGTAAAAAGGCCTTTGACGTGCAGTCAGAAGATTTAGCGCGGTTCCACTTTACTGAAGGAGGAAGTAACAGATTTATGGTGGTATTCTGGTATTTCATCTGTAAGTTACGATACTGTAGCGTACCATTGATTTGTAACTGGACGACTCACAGACTCGTTAATGATGCAATTCTCTAATGGCTTCTGTAACTTTCTTATTAACAATGATGCAACTTTATGTATTATTTTTTTAAATTAAATTCGATATTTAAGATGAATTACCACTATCCAAATCTATGGGAGATGATTACCCTTCAGTAGGGTCCTGTAGCGGTCTTAGAAGAACAGAAGATTCGAAAATCATCATTGGAACGCCAGACCTGGTTTAAAACACCCTCCTGGCCCAAGAGGAAGAATTACGTATTTTGTATCTGAACATTGAAGGTATTTATTCGAATAGCTTTAAGTTCCAATTTTGTAAAAACGGCCAGGCAGGGTTTTTTCTACTGAGGTTTTTCCCTGTGCTCTGGTATCATACGCCAGAATAGTATGGTACCCCGTTTTGCACCAACCTCAGCCAGGGACTTTTTTATTTCATGTATTGTATTTTGTTAGCTCTCAATTCAAAAGAAAAAATATAATAATATATTTGCCAGGATTCGGGCGTAGGGTTAGTTCGCCTCCAAGTGGTGCAAGACAATCTTCAGTTTATCTTCAGATCTTCTGGCAAAGAGATCACAACAGTCACTATAAAGAATGACACCATCATTAAACTTTTAAAGTTCCAAAGGAATTCCCGAAAGATTCTTCTAGAAGCCTTCTTTCTCAGTTTTATCCTTTCTTATAGGTGCAATTGCCAATACCACAGAAAGGTTTTATGCCAGTGAAGTGGTGTTTCTGCTCCTTTTCTGGCTAGTGTATTAGCCTCTTCATTTCCTTTGATTCCTGAATGGAAATGAAGAGGCTCTAACACCATCATTCGAGTAATGATGTTCAAAGACCTTCCAAATCAACCCTAATCATTCCATCATACTTCACCAAATCATCACCGACCACGATAATCCTCACCACCTACACCTAAGGCGTAAACGAAGTTAACGATAACCCTATAACTTCCTCTGACGCTCGCTCCAAAGGCCGCCGTGGTCATGTCCATGTCCTCTGACCGTACATCGTCTCTTTACGTCCATTTCCAACTCCTAATTAGCAATGTCCCGTCTCCATTTGACCCTTTACAGCGTCCACTGGCGTCGCAAACCGGGCTTTATGCTTGTCGCACCCCGATTTGAACCCGGTCATCATTTGCATTTCTGCGGAATCCGGCCAGATGGCAGAAATTTACGGGCGAGCTCGAGGTAACGTGCGTACCGTTTCTGGCGAGAGTCGCTATGAGGCCTTCGGCGTTCTTTTATTGCACTGTAATTAATTGTGGACTGCCTGGTAATTAGATCGCTGTTAGTAGCGGTGTATGATGCGATGCAGCGGTCGGCATTCTTCATGTCGTGTATACCTACCGTTGTCCTCCCATTTTTTCAGATTGTTTATGTTATGCTGATTCAAGTGATTCTTTTTTTCTGTGACCAGATCGTTACGTTCTTTTCCCTTTTTTCAATAGGACTGTGTGCTGTTTTACTGCCGTCTTCCCGTAATTTATGTATTTTGTGATATTGAGCTCTAGTTTTCTCCCCATCTCTTTGGGAGACCTTCTAATGTTGTATGTGTGTTGAGGATCTGTGTTTCCGCCCATTTAGCTCTCCAGAACCTCCTGTGTGCCCTCAACCATTTGATCACGTCCTGTACCTCCAGTTCCTTCATCTCGTTCTTGAACACTTAAATACTGCTCTTGCATTCACGTGGTCCTTCACCCGTCTTGATTATTTAGTGGAAAAGCTTCTTTATCTGTCGTAATATTGAACGATTAAATTGTAAAGTTGAGCTGCAGAAAACCTTCGAAATCCTACATTTGATTGAAGGGAAGCAATGCTACCTTATGATTTATTGTTCCCCAAGCCTTCTGCGGAAGAAATAAACCATCAAACATTGCAGACGGCCTTTTCGAAAAAGTCAACTTTGCATGAGTACTTGGTCATTCTAGAGTGCACAGCATCGAAATGGCAGATCAACTGACAATAGAGGGAGGTATAACTCCTTTCATTTGGCCGAAGAGATTCTGTGGTTGTTCACCCAGTTATCAAACCATGACAGCTAAGGACTGGAAACTCTCTTATGGGTCGATTACATTGAGATACTTTACAAGCTGCTACTGAGCGAATTTAAAAGTGAGTGAAAAAGCTTGTGAGATTGTGATGATTACACACAAAACTGTCTACTCGCTGAGTAGCCAACAATCTAGCGATCCACGTGAGGTTTATGTTTGTATCGTTGTGTATGAATGTCAAAAATGTTTTCAAATTTAAGAACAAGGAACCACCGAGTAGATGTGAACACACAGATTGTTGCAACTGTGATTACATACGGCTTGTTTACATGCCAACAAACCAAAACGTCAGCGATTTAGCGTTTGAAGTAGCCCAGCTTTCGACTTTAGTCGCAGCTTTTTTACAATCAGATTGTTGGCTTGTGAACACGATAACACTAAGCGAACTTACAACCAGCTACTAAATTCGCTCAGTAGCAGCTTGTAAAGTATCTCAATGTAATCGACCCATTAAGCCTCGAAAAGAATAGGCTGCGCCGCCTCACAGGCTTCCAAACGAGTCACTGGCGTCTCCCGAAACATCTGATGAAGCTCGATGTAGCTGTGAACAGTGATTGACGATTCTGTGGAGCAGAGGTGAAACCTCCAGAACAGGGGGGTTCTCTGCACTCCTGCACATTCGCCTGATCCAGCCTCTTGCGATTTTTTTATGGAGTTTAAAAAATTACATGGTTATAACGATCGTCTCAGGACTCTGGACCACTCGAAGAACAACATACCCAACGAAATGCTCGACAGAGTTGTTCAACATTTCGGAAATCGATTAACGCATTGACAATAATAGACACAATTTGCCAGATATCATCTTTGAAACAGTCTAAGCATAATCATCTAATGTTGGACTTCACGATGGAAAAATTATTAAATTTAGTTTTTATTCAATTGAATTTCTTGAGTATGAAGTTCCTCAGTCCTCCCTGTATATCTTCATAAGAGACATTTTGACACAAATACTGCCCCGACCAAATAAAGTACACTTGAAAGTAATCGTTGAGGGTTTTATATAGTATCGATACATTATTCGAATATTTTTTATCACCAAAAATAAGATATAAGAAGGATCTTATCTACGACTATTGTGAAATGTCCATTGTACGTCTCTGTGCTCGGCCTTAATAATACCCATTAATTACAAGGGAATAATGAGATTAAAATTCACTGCTGTCGGTATTTCTTCAGTATTCTAAAGTACTCCAACTAACAAATATGGGCATACCTTGTCAATCGAGGATAAAATCTACATTTATTATATCAACTAAAGCTTTTTTATTACAAAATAGACAATGATCAGTTCTCCAAATATTTCCATGTGTCAATTTTTCCACGCTCGTCATAGAAGGGTCTTGTCGCGGTCGCCGAATGTTAAAATCTTCAAGAAATATATTCATTAGTCGTGGATAAAGTATGCTACTCGCGTATAATGGTTATTATTATATGCTCGTTTCACAATATACTATTAATGATTGGGATGTAGAATAAAATTAAACACAACATTTTATGTACTTGACATAATCATGATATGTCAAATTTGTTAATCACCCAGCGCAACGAAGCGTTTAGAAAATTTTCATCCGCTGAAACTCAACTCTACTCAACTGATTTTTGCTTTATGCCAACAGTTGAGTGCTGCTGAACGTACCCATTGTCACTTCAACAGTTTTCTTAACCGAATGGCAATAAGAACATTTCTGGAAAATCCTGCCGAAGATATCCGCATAAACAGGGTCTCATCTATGAAATTATACGAGACGAGAAACTGTCCACATGTTCCCTGGACTGAAATCGTTGCTATCATAGCACAAACGCGTAGTGGAAATCGCCTGATGACAATCGCAAATTCAGAATATGTGAAAACACGTTTACATTCACATACGTACATGGGAATTCAAGCAGTTAGTACCAGCAGTACATCCGTGTGATTTCTGACAATCCTCACACAGCAGATGGAAAATGATGATACCTGTGTTTTACTCGTACTTTCAACTCACCGTTACTAGCACTAGAGCGACTTGATTGTTGACTTACCTGAAAGAAGAAAAAAGAGTTAATCGAAATATTTTTTATGAAACTAAGCGAAAACGTGCCATTTTTTATTGAATATTTAGGAAATAATTTAAAATTTGTGATTGAAGAGTACTGCAATTGGACCATTATTCTTTTGTTATTATTATAATTAATAATCCAGGAATCCATTGATTTATAATTTCGGAAGCTTTTTTGAATTCGAAATCTCCCACTCCCTACGCCCCACACCCTGAACTATTTTATCCACGACTTTTTTAAAAACCGTCTTTGTACGTCTCTGTGCTCGGCCTTAATAAGACCCATTAATCACAAGGGAATAATGAAATATTGATCACCGCTGTCAGATGCTTCATAGATTTAGCTTCGATATAATATTCTTTGAATTGGTATTTCTTCATTATTCTAAAGTACTCCAAATAACAAATATGGTATACCTTGCCAATAGAGGGCCAAATCTACTTGTATTATATCAATTAAAGCATTTTTTATTACGAAATATTCATTGACCAGTCCTCCAAAAATTTCTCATGTGTCAACTTGACTTTTCCACACTTGTCATAGAAGGGTCTTGTTGCGGTGGATAATGTTAAAATCTTCAAGAAATATATTCAGTAGTCGTCGATAAAGTATAGTATGCTACTCGCGCATAATGGCTGTTATTCATTCGGTAAATAATAGCTATCATTATACGCTCCTTGCATAATGTACTATTTTCAAATAGGAATTATGGATCGTGATACATCAAATATTAAATAAAAGGTAATTTAATCAACTACTCCTTTCATACGATAAGTCACAAGCCATATACTCGTATTTCTATTTGAAATCTGTGCGTAGGATAGGATTTGAGAAATTCAAAATCAAACAAGCATGGGGATACCTGTTTTGAAATTACAAATCCCTGGATTCGTGAAGTTCCCTTAATAATAATTAATGAAAGAATCATTGTAGTATACTCATCAATCACAAATTGTGGATAATTTCCTATTTTTTTATAAAACACGGCACCAACAAGTTCACTTTTAGCCACATTGCTGAATAAGTAATAAAAGTAATTAATCAAAACCCATATATCTCCATGGGGAAAAATTAAGTAGGGGTGTGCGGCGTAGGGGGTGAGAAATATCAAATTCAAAAAAGGATAGCTTTTGAAATCAAAAATCCAGGGGTGCGAGGGTTTCCTTTAATTATTCTTCGTGCAAGAATTATTGTCGAGGTACGTTACTTTTTCGGTACGCTGTATGAGTGGAGAATTTTTTATAATGTAAATCCCTCAAAATCAATACATTTTCACTTCATGTGCTATACCCATTTCGAATAATATGTAATAAATATATATGGAAAAGATTTCAAGCTCAAAAATTATGCAGTCCGTCTAGGATTTCTCTATACGATATGATTCCGTATCTAAGTATTGTTTCGATAATGCAAAATTCTTTAAATTTTTCAACCTTTTTCGGTTTCTTATTGAAGTTTTTTAAGGTGCCCTATCTGCATTCGTAGATTGTACCATTTTGTATGATTTTTATATAATTTGTAAAGAAATTATTGCTTCCAAATAAAGAACATAACACTTTCTGAAGACCCATGATAGTGCGGTTCAACTAATAGTTTTATCTGATCAACAAACAAGAATTCCGAAATCAATCAAGTTCAGAATATTATCGGATATTTTTTTGAGCCATTTTTGTCAAATTCCACCTGTATAACAACTAAAACCTCTTGTTTGTCGGTAAACGCTCAAGAGAAAAGCACCCAAGGTGATTACCACCGATATGTGTGCTCATCGCTTATTATTAGTACAAGAATACCCTGTTGACATCACACGTACACTCTGAAACTGCCTTCATAATGAGATAAATTGGTGCAATTTCAGCTCAGTCACGTATTTCCGATAAACGAAGGGGAAATAGGATTGAGTTTACTACAGAGAAAAATTACCACGAAAGGGATATACAGGTGTTCTTCTCAGAAATGAATGTCATTCGGTTATAGACAAAATAGGGCTGAAAATTAAAAGAATACATATATTTATTTGTATTAGATATCCACAAAGGCATGAAATGTCCTAAAACATTCAATTCATAAAATAATATCACTCTTTGAAAATTTCCTAATTCTGAACAGTGTTTTACGCGATTTTTAAAGAATAAATAAATCACTTTAGTTGAAATCATTTTCAAAAACTCTCTATCAGTAATTGAAGTATCAGTTGTGACATTTATGAACAAAATAAAATATGAGCCGAATGGTCGGCACTGATTTGCTGATTTCCATTAAATAATTCATCAATTTGAGAGCGTTGTTTTATCGTGTACATCGAGATATAATAGAGAAGAGACGCTAAGACATACAATTGAGTAAGGAAAAATAGTACCATCGGGCGGGGCTAAATCAGGGACCAGTATGGCAGAAAGTTCCGGTTTTAATTAAGTTGCCAGTTTTTTCTGTTCACAGAATTCACCCAAAAAATACGACGTGTTGGGTCTTTAGGAAACCCGCTCAAATGAGGTCAATTGAACATCAAATAGACAATTTTTCTTCAGGCGATAATATACACATATAAAAAGAAATAAGATTTCCAACACAGACTTGCAAAAATTTCGAATGCGGATCTGTTTAGTACTCATCCCTACCATCAGTGATATGTTTTTCCTCTAATTTTCTTCTTATCTGACTCTTCTCTGCTTGAAAAAGCCTTTACAGTACACGATACCATTTTATTTTAAGCAGAAAAAATCATTATAGAAAAAGGCGCAAGAATCATAATTCCTACAGAAAATTCAACGATTGTCAAATTTGACGTTGAGTGGTAATGATATGGCGGATCTGATACCACGTTCATTTCAATTATGGCAACCTTATACCTTTACTATTTCTATGAGCGTGTACGAAGCCATTTCTATAAATGTCATACATAACACTCCTCAAATGTCAAAATAACGTGAGGAATTCAGTGCGCCATCTTATTTAATTTGTTTTGAAAAAACCGCTCAATTTGAAAACCCTAAACTGTCACTTTCGCCAAAAATTCATTGTGACAGATGAACACCTGCTTTTTAATTGTTCAGCTTTCCATAGGAAAATGCTATGACTTCTTGGTTCGTTTTTTCTTAAACTGGAGCAAAAAATGGACGTAGCACGTAGGGCTGCACAATCGATATTAAGGTCAAGGTGTTGTGAGATCTTCTTAGCTTTATCGTCTCTACTAATCTAATCTCTAATCTCATTCAGGTTATTATGCCTGCAATATATCTATACATTAACTTCCACTTTCAATAAACACCCATCCATAATCTCATCAAACGCTTCGACCTCCAAGATCCAACAATCACAAAATAAAACAATAATTTTTCTCAAATCCCACGGCTTCTTTGATCCGGCGACATTCAAATAAGAACAATCGTATAAAGACACATTCATTCAACGCAAAAAGCAAATTCATCCAAGACGATTTCCACCTGTCTCATCCTAAGAAATACCATCCAAATATGGCGGTAGCGCCATAAAAGGACCGCCTGAAGTAGCACGAGTGCGATTTAAATATCCACACCGCCATTAAGTACGACCATGTCGATTTCCGAGATGACAACTCCACCCAATTAAGATTCAATATTTCTCTCAGATATAAATCTGCCATCGAGAAGGATAAATCTATTCGAAGACCGACGGTGACGTGTCGTTTATTTTTCTTTCCGAATGGACTGACAAGAAAAATAAACGGTTTTGGTCTCGACTTGAGTCTGATGGAGGTTCGTCGGTGCTTCAAGTTTACATACATTGTGGCTTCCAGTGTGAGAGTGGAAGCGGGTAGATCTGATTCTGTCAATCAGTTTCGATTTATTCTCATTGTGTGGAAACGGAAAGTGTAAGAATTATCCCTGCTAATAGTAAAACATGCAGTCAATAGACAATAATATTCGTCCGATTAATTCTATAGATATCAAAATCATACTCTGGATCTAATCAAGTGAATCGAACAAAAAATCTACAAGGATTATTCTACATCCAAAGAATCAAGGTTATTCTTGAGAGAATCTGCAGATTATCTGAATGGTTTTCTCATAGATTCTTCAGACGATGTAAATGTTGATCTGAGGAGAAGAATTGGGAAGACAAGATGGACATTTCAAAGAGAAGTTCAAGAGGCCCAAGAATGAAACTCAAATGGTTCAAGTTTCTTCAGGAAATTTGAGCATCTCACTACCCTTCACCTTGTGATACACAGAGCTAAACATAAGATTATCCTCAGAATATCCAATCTAATTACATCTTATCTAAAATTTTATTTCGAATGTAGGAAGTGGGTCTGGAAAAACACAGAAAACTCCTGACTCCTGTGATAGAAAACAAAATGAAATGGTACATCGATGGTTCTGAAACCACCCCTGGAAGCGTAGCTGATGAATTTGGTATACGAGGAGGCTGACGATATCGATACTTCTTTCATAGGGCCAGAACCCCCTGTGGTACAGAAAAGTTAGAGCTTTTCGATCCGTAAATTTTTTAGAACGTTCATAACGGGATCCCTAACTCTCTTGGAATTAAAGAAGAAAAGGCTCTACCTTCTCACAGGGTTCTTCACTGATCACTGCAGTCTCAGAAAAAACCTGAGGACGATGAGTGCACAGTCTGTGATCAGAGGAGCAATCTCTGGAACATCTCGCAACGAAATATCTGGCCATCGTCTGCCAGCGAAAAGAGAACTTGGGTAAGGAAATACTCAGGAACAAAATTTCTCATCCCTGAATCACTCCAGTTAATAAATTACAACCAATTACTTCAGCTTCGAGCCATATCTTGCTTCAAACACAATTTTTAGTATCATCAGAACTCGTTATACTGAAGATTGAATGTCTGAGAGGTAGTCCTATAAAAACTTGAATTTTTCAGATAACCTCAACACTCCTTAACAATACAAAATTAACCAAACAAATTCCTGAATAATTTCCTTATAAATCTCGCTATATTCCACACCCGAAATCTTCCAAACATCACTTCAACAATGGCCCATTTCTCGACATAACCAACATCACCAAATAAAAGGAACAATCAGATTCTCACCCACACTCTTTATCACCGAATCATCGTTTTAAATTGAGACGTTACCAAAGTTCTAACAAAAACACACCGAACCCAACACTGAAAGGGCTTCCTTCACGCCTCTGCAACAAAGAATTTAGATAAATAAACAGCAATTGTCGGTCTTGGGCTTTAAATCGAGCATTGCAACCGGTTATGGACTAGCCAGAATATACAGGGTTGTGCGAAAATCCTTAAGAAATTTAATATTTTCAAATCAGTAAGTTGAAAAAATGCTGAAACACATCATTCCATTTTGAATTCCACCCATTTTTCGTCAATGAAATGAATTTTTTTTCAACCCTTAGCTGCTCCAACTTATTCTATTTACTTATATGGTTATTAGGAAATAAGACGAAACACCAAGATTTTCCGACTTACCGCCACTGGATTGCTTCTCAGGAAATGTACCAAAGACAAAGTTTATCAAAACAGCCCAGCTAATATTGAAGATCTAAAAAATAGTCACTGATTCAAAAGATATTTATTTTATTATTAAGGACATAAACAATAGAAGCAGAGAATAATATTAATCGATTCAAATCAACCAATATGAAATTCATACTTCGAAGCTAATCTCGTCAATGCCCAAAGAACATACAAGATGGTATGTAATACCATCCAGAGCATCAATACTGAAGAGGTCCGATAAGGCAAAATAACTATTTTTGATGTACTGATGCATGATCTTTGAAAGTTGACGAGATGAGCTCCGAAATATGAGTTAATATTGGTTGACTTTTAGTTTATACAGTTCTTCGAGTGTAGTGTAGTGATCTTTTCACTGATTGCTCTGACAGGTATAAGTATAGGGTAGATATCACTGATGAGTTTCAAGTCGAAAACGAAAAGCGTTTAGTATTACATTTGTATTGTAGTTGTTTCAATAATCCTACTTTTAATTTCTTGATTTTATTTATTTGAAAGCTTGTGAACAAATTTTTCTTATTCTTCATAAAACGGTGTGTTTGGAATAAATTCGTAATATTGTAACACATTCATTGGCAGAAAGGTTGATTCGTAAAGTGACTACAGAAAAATCTGTGGATTCATACTTAATTGACTTCAATCGATTGATACTATTCTCTGCTACCAGTGTTTTTTTTTTCTATTTGACGCTGCATCACTTCAAAACTGATGCAAAATCAGTTGATGGGCGTTTTCATTTGACAATGTTGTGGTTTTGGACTGATGCGCATCACTTCCAACTGATGTTGCTTTCTGACAAAATCAGTTTAATTTCCACAATCACTTCAGTTCAACAGTATAAACCTAACATTCTGGTAAAAGTTTACAATTTACTTTTGAACATAACAGAAAGTGAATTATTATCCTCGGTTTCATTGCTAGTTTGTAACATTTATTCATATTACTTTAGAATTTCCTTCAGAACTATCGTCTATTTCTGATTAGGATATCGTTTCGTTGACTGTCAACTGAAAAAGTTATGTTCTATTTGTCAAAATCACTTCACTCCAACTGAAGCGATTTCAGAAATTATTACGGCAAATAGAAAAGCTAGGCATATTATCACTTGCGATATTCGCGTTAATCCTTATATTTATCAAGGACTTTCGACCAACCCTGTATATCACAGAAACGGTCAAATAGGGGGTAGCTTTGAATAGTCGCGTCTGTCCGTCCATCTGTATACCTGTCAGAATCAGCCTCAAGACGGCTGCCGGTGGTTGGCACAACTGAAAGCTAGATGACGACGGATGTTAAATGTTCTTAACAAGGCAGCCGTTCTGAACGGACCTCCCGCTGTTAGTGTGGTCAAACAAGTCAGAGAGTCCGAGTTTCGGGAAAGAGATTTGAATGGTATGGAGGAGGGTCGGATGGCTGTAATTCAAGATATTATGCTGTGTTGAGATAATGGGTTGGTCGGTAACGGAGACTGATTTCTGGAGCAGCTTCTTGTTATTACTGATTGTGGTTTGGGTTTGTGCAAAGGGGAAGTCTTCAGATTTGTACTATTCCAGCTTTACCGTGTGCTCCAAGATGTTCCATACATCTACCCAAGTAGCATTTTAATGACGACAACCACACTATGCACCAGAATCAACGTTGTCGTTGGTTTAGGAATTAGTCGTTCTTGAAGCGTCGCATTGAAGACCACCTTACAACGTAGTAGTGACGTTGAGCATGATTATAGTTGCAGTAGTCGTCGCGACAACGTTGAAGCAACTGCGTACGAAGTAGTTAATATTTTGGGATTAGAAACGACGTTCTTATAATGTTTATTGGACAACTTAAGTTTTCTGCAACGTTGTCTCAATTCAGAGACAACGTTTTTGGACTCACCTATAACCAGTAGAGATTTTCTATTGAAGTAGTTGAATTGAAAACGTTGTCGCGTAGTCATTTAAGCGACCTTCGAATGCGATGAAAAATTTCGAATTAAACTGATTTATTATTTTGTGTCGATAACTTCCTCAAAAATAATTCAATATACTAACCCAAAGAAGGAAATTTCAGATTGAGAGGAGCAAGATTAACGTCGATCCTTTCGTGTTATTTTTTGTCTCCTAGTTTCGTGATATTTCAATTCTTCAATCCATAATGACTAGAATACAACAAAATTTTCTATCGATTCTCTTATAAATAACAACAGTTCAATAAACTCCAATTTTAAATGAAATGTCAACAAATCATATTGACATTTTATAACCTCCATTTGAGGGCTAAACTAACCTGACAGCATTTAAGCTTTGGTCGTATAGGCAACTATATTCGCAATTTGGGTATCATATTGAAATTTTTCTGAATCTCGTTTTGTGAGTGTTTGAACTTTTGAAAAACAACGGCAATTGCTTCCTGATTCAAATTTTAATGAATTTTCAAGAAATATCCAATGGATTGAAGGCACGCTTGTTTTTTCACATGAATCAATAATATATTCAACAGTGAAGTGGTGTTCGTTGTCGATTTTTGTTGCGAAACAATCGTTACTATCCTTCAACAATGTGACAACATGATGATCTAACAAAATTTATAGACTGCTTTAGCAAAAAAGAAACACCCAATACAATATTTACCTGGTCGTGTAACAAAACAATCAAATATATTTCGGAGAAATCACTATCCAACATAAATGATCGAAAAAAAGCGTTATTTCCTCTCATCTCGATACTATTCGTGTTTGACAAGAGAACGTGTGTTTGTTCAGTGTGTACAAAATTGTTTGATCATCCTATGTAAACACCAAAGAACGGTGTATATTAGCTAACCATTGTTAAATATAGTGCTGGTTTCTCGTACGGCCACAATTGGAAAAAAATCCATTTCTACTTATTGAATTTTACCATTTTTCGTTGAGGGAATATCTTCCTTATGGCTTTCGAACCATTTTTCTACCATTGTATATCGTCCAGAATCTCCATTACGAAATCCAGCAATATTGATATAGAAAATCTATTGAAAATAATTTGATTGAACGAATATATAATTTATATTCTTAGGATATACGAAAAATAAGAAGAGAAAGGGTTTCTGAAATATTGATTAACTTTCTCATAGTTGAAATGGATACGTAAAGAGAATTATTCATGAATTGAAATTCCATCGATTCTCTTTCTATATAGGTTCCTTGTAAAACGTTCGTGAAATCGTTTCATTTCCTTATGAAAATTTCATGTCGCACTAATTTAATGTCGAAATAAGTTCTGTTTCAGTTTGAAAAATTCTAGAATTAATTTCAAATTACTATCATTTTACTTTCTATAATATCGGTAGTATAATTACAAAGAAAACATAATCTATCCAACCATAATTTGCCCATTCTAACCTTCTACCTTAGGGAGCTAGCGACATGAAATTTTGTGTAATTTAGGTGCAGGATTGGAATAACCCAGTTAAATTGATTGGAACGTTCTCGAGAATTGTATACACTTCTGATTCGAATTCTTTTCGAATATTCACAAACGAGAAGTTCAATCGAGTTCAAATTTCACAATTATTACCCAAGGATGATATAAAAACTTGTGGAGAATCCGTTAAATAATCTAAAAACTTGAACTTCATGCTGAAATGAAAAAAACTCTTCATTTTCAGAGTACATGTCTTTGCAATATTACAGCTTTTCAAAACCATCAGGTCCAGGTTCAAATTTCATATTCAGCTTCTCAATAACGGAGCAAATTTCGTGAATGTTGTTCAAATTCAAGAAAACTTTTTATGAAAAAAATCCATACAAAATTTCCATCCACATACATAATACATATCTACATAGAAGGAAGTTGATGAAATTAGGTATGAAAATATCAATAGCCTGTTTTCAAAAAATATTCGGATTTTGTGATTTGAGAAAGGTGAGTAAAAATTAGAAAAACTCAAAACAAAAAAAAAAAGTTTCAGTTAAATCTTTTTATCCGAAAGAAAAGAAAAATCGACCAAATTTGACATTTATGAGAAAGTGCAAATAATCAAAACACTCAACAACATCTTATACAACGATGGGTAGATTTAAAATTAAAGGCAGGAGTGTTGAATTCAATCATAAATCAATAGTATGAAACCAATAGGTCTCAGATAATTCTAATTCAAATTATCGTATTTCCAATAGAACATATGCTTCTCCAGAGCAAAATTCGTAATAAAGAATTTCTTATACAGAAAATTTGTTTCTATAGTCGGAAATGTCGCGGTCGACTGATGAATTGAGTTTATTATTCAAACTTAAGCTTTTCCTTTTAGACATTTTCGCAACAACTTTCACACTAGCGTAATGATTAGACTGAAACCAAACAGCAAGGGGTGTATTTAAAATGTTTCAGAAGGATCTCTCTGCCCGCCGTAATGATTCAGTTTAAGGTCGGCATTTATTATGTATACGCCCGGAAAATTTCGGAAAAAAACCACCCTTATACCTTCTTACCAACACCCATTCAAAGAGTGATGTTCTTCGAATATTTCGATAAATAGAGAAAATTTACTCGTACTCTTGTACGAAATTCGTTTGTACAGAGAAATTCGTTATACAGACGTTCGTTATAGGTAAGTTTCATACTATATATGTGCAATTTGATCTGTATTTTATGAAAGTATTTTCGAAAGAAAAAACAATATGAATACATTGAAAATATGTCAAAGAAGTTCGCAAGAACCCAGATGTCATATCAAGAAATTCCTATAAAATATTGAATATAAATATTTGAATACACTGAACGGCAACAGGAACGTCACACCATTTTCATTATTATTTGAGAGGGTTAATACTACTTCAAAAACAAACATACCAATACTCAAATCATCTCGACTCACATTCAACCTCACACTTCATATCGAAAGCAACAAATAAAAATATTCAAACAACCCTTATATGAACTAAAATCGATAACATCCACGCAGTAAAAAAGCAATGAATAAACTCAAAGGCTGCCTTAACCAGAAGTGCCTTCCTGTCGAATTCAAATTCACTAAATCATTGCCTGTGTGCGTCTCCCTCATAGCATATTGGGTTATATCGAATTTATTGAGTTCGCGAGGCTTTATTAGGGTCCAAAAAGTATATTCGAGTCCCGAACACGATACATTTGTTCGGCAGTTCAAAGGAAAAATGTAATAACGCTGGCTTCTCCGAATAAATGCATCGTCCGAGTTTTTTTTCCCATGAGGATCTATCGGACTCTGTTCAGAGCGTATTTGTTCAAATTACGAAGAATTTGACGAATAGAATGTCCCTTTTTCGTTTCCTTTTTCGCCTCCTGGAGCTGGACCTGAGGGTATTTCTTTCGGACTCGAATCTTGACGTTACCGGAAGTTCTTTATGTCCGAGTGTGCTTCAGTAATTTGTTTCGAGTTGGTAAATCGACTGGTAACATGTTAGGGATCGGGATTGAATTGAATAGGAAATGAAGTTAACGATGTGAAGGATTTCTAGTGGTAGATGGTCGAATGAAAATACTGGGTGTTCCTAAGTTGAACGTACAAACGAAAAGGGGAGATTCCTTAAGTAAGTTAAGAAAAAAAGTCCCTGGGGTCGCAAACGTTTAGTTTTCAAGATACAGAGTGTTGAAGTTCGAATTTTTTTCAAGTTTCTTTCTCATAGTATCTACACTTCACAAGATATTCAACTTAAATTTGGCATAGACATTTTACATTTGAGAGTTCTTACCACGTGACATGGCAATTTCGATAGAAGATCTACAGGGTGCTATTTTTTCTGGAACACTACCACCTGTTCTTCTGCAGAACTTTTTTTTGTGAGCAACTGTTAATTTTAAAGAATGTAAAAAGAAGCTTTGTTCTTATACTAAACTTTTCGGTCGGTCTTGTAGTTTTGTCGTATCTACCAACGATCTCGAGAAAAAAAAAATTTGGAAACTTCAACACTCTGTATCTCGAAAACGAAACGTTTGCGACCTCATGTTATGAGACTTTTTTCTTAAACTCACTTAAGGAATTTTCCCTTTTTTTGTACGTTCAATTTAGGTACACCCTGTATAGTGGTGCCCCACCCACAAGATGAATAGAGGATGTTCAGTAAATAAGAGCGGAAGATTTGAGTGCTCGCCTGTTTGACAATGATAGATGGGAATCTTGTTCATATATTATCATATCTGTTCATATCTCTCGGCTAATTTCACTCAAGATTTACATTCGCATGTAAAAATCCTACTGACTCAAAAACTTCTGAAATTAAACCATGATCAGCGAATCGAATTTCACCAATTGGGTTTTTGAGCAATCAGGGACCTACTGCACCAATACTTTGCAACTTTTCACTTTTCAAATGAATAACGTCGCATGAAACGCATTCATAATTGAAAAGTGCAATGTGAAAACGCAAGTGCAAAGTGAAAAACACTTCGCAGAATTGAATCTTGGGAGAAATGTTGTGCAACATAATTAATTTTCAATTTTGACGCCCCAGCTGAAAAACAAAATTAATTTCAGTGATGATGTCCATTTTCACCTTGAAGGTTTCATTAATACACAAAACTGTAGCATTTTCGACATAGAATGATTCATCGGAAAGCAATGCATTCAAAACGGTTAACTTCATGTTTTGCATCATGATCTGGAGAAATAGTCGTACCGGTTTTCTCGAAAATCCAAAAAAAACGTTCTTTTCAGAAACTGACTCGATCATAACAGGAATAAAAAATTGAGAGTAGTTAAAAAAGCCTTAAACGAGTTTGATCCTGGTCATTTTTCAATTTGAACACCAGAATTGGTCTCTACCTCAGAGTAAGAAGTAAACTCTTCTTACTACTTCAAATTTCTGGTTGTGGTATTATCTGAAATCACAGAAGATGTATAGTCCGTTCACGAAAGCTTGAGCTGTCGGTTGGCCATGATAATTGGCATATTCCCATTGTGTATTTGATATTTTAGGTTTAGTTGTTCATTCTCTTGTCAGGATTAACACATGTTGTCAATACTGCATATAGTTCACTAATAACTCGCAAGCTCGTCGGACGAGGTCGGGTACATTCAGCAACGTTGACTTCAATTTACGTTATGACAGCAATATTGCCAACTTCAGATAAATAAACAAACTCCTACTATGCGCTCAAATTTCGTGAACGGACTATATGTCAATAAGCCTGTAATCATCGAAGCAT
>CM024244.1:53474234-53550278 GCA_013421045.1 Propylea japonica
TTGTACCGGGTTTTTCACTATAATTTGACCCCCCTTTAACTGTTGTTACTAAAGGAGATACAAAAAAATGTTTTCGTATAAAAGTTTCACGAAATCAACTGAGGTTTTTTGATATGAGTCCGAAACTGAAATATATACAGGGTGGCCAACATATTGATGGCAACTTCATTTTTTCAAATTGGAACCCTGATATTTTTCCATGTTTGGCTAGCTCTTTTTCCCCTGATTTCGAATATGTAAAATATTGTTGGTCTATCTTTTTTATTCTGAGAACCACAGAGGTTCAAATTTTAAGAACCACCTGCCAAGATCTGTAATCATTTTACAAGTGGCAGAGTGCGTTTACTGAAAATGATCATTTTTGGAGTTAGTTATAAACGTCAATGGGAGATATACAGGGTGAACAACATTGAATGCAACTATATTTTTTCAAATGGGACACCCTGCCCTGTATATTCTTCCTTTTTTGATAGGCTATTTCCTCCTGATCTCGAATTTGAATGCGTATGTGGACGTGTCTCTTTAATTTTCATAGTTTCAAAGTTTTGAAATGATGACACCGAATAAAAAAATATGTGAAATACCTACGAAATTCTTTATGTCCAAACAACATCTACTAAAAGTATTATTTTAGAATGAATACTTAAAAATTAGTTACCAATGAAAAATGATAAACTATGGTAGTATGGCAAGAATAACATCAATTAAAGAAATTGCTCAAAATGACCACCTTCATTCAATACACATAGTTCATATAGTTGTCTCAAGTTGTTCAGATATTTTTGATAGCATTATTATGGCTATGATTCAAGTCAGAAATTAAAGCTTCAAAATTTGTTTTTAATCATTACACAATATTATCATTATTCTTTGTGCGTTGACGGGATTAGTTCCGAACTTATGGGTTTAATATTGGTTGATTTATATCATTATATTATTCTCCGCTTTCTTGATTCTGGAAGTGCTATAAAAACGTGTCCAACGGGTGTTAAATCGGGACTATTTGGTGGGGCCATAAAATGGGTGCGCCATTACCAATCAAAGATCAAATTGGCCACTTAAATATTCACGAGCTTCCAAAACGCTGTGCCAGATGGTTATTGAAATTTGAAACTCTGTGATGCTCAGAATAAGAAAGATAGACCAACATAATGTTACATATTGGAAATCAGGGAAAAACGAGCTAACCAAATATGGAAAAATATACAGGGTGTTTCATTTGAAAAATGAAGTTGCCATCAATATGTTGGTCACCCTGTATATATTTAGTTTCTGGACTCATATCAAAAAACCTCGGTTGATTTTGTGAAACTTTTATACGAAAAATTTTGTTGTATCTCCTTCAGTAACAAAGTTAAAGGGGGGGTCAAATTATAGTGAAAAACCCGGTACCTACTGCAGAACAAAAATAATCATGAGAAGCCCTGAGAACTCGTTCATTATGGCCATTACCTCAAAATTTTGTATAGGAATTGAGATTGATACTAAAAATACAAAATCTTTTATTAATATGGCTACAAAATTCTGCATGAACATTCAGCGTATCATTTTCATTTACAGAATGAATTTAATCCGAATCGGATATTTTTTATGGAAATATGAAGTTTCTTCTTGTCAATATTTCAATTGAAGTTTCAATACTTTGTTCACACTATAAGCTACAAAATTTTGCATGAGGCTTGCTATGAGCATCTTGCATTTGACCGTAATATTTAATCCCTTCGAAAGTTATTGTGCTAACGGGCGCCCCACGGACAGAATTTGACCACGAATTGGTCATCAGGGAGCCTAACCCTATAGTTTGGGACATTTTCGGCTCAAAATCGAAAATTACAGAGATTGGGGCAAAACGATATAACCTCGTTTAGTAGAACCATAGAGATAGAATAGTATTCTATCTCTATGGGTAGAACGATCGCTCAAAAATTAAATATGTATACTCCGTTCACATATTATTGAGCACAATTAGCCGTTTGATTATTATCTATCTGAAGTTGGCAGTATTTACTGTTATAAAGTAAAAAAAGTCAACGTTGCCGTTGATTATGCTTTCCACTTGAAATTGTGCACAAACATTCAGTATAAGAAAATTAGAAAATAAAAGACAAATGTCACTGAAATCGGATATTTTATTGTAGAAAATAAGGATTTTTATCTTAATATTTACTACTATTGAATTTTTTCTGGTTTTGTTTTTGATACTGTTTCTTAAAAATTTCCTATGAGGCATTTTGCTTATGGCCGCAAAAATTGATTTCGATGTTGCTTTTTGACATATTGTGCAGGATCTAACGCCAACAAGTTTTCATGATCGGGTTACAAAACCATCAGGTATCTGAATGTGGAAAGGAAGTATTTTGTAGCCAAATGCATGCATAGATTCAAATATGTATCAACCTGCAGTTTGTGTTCTCTAAAATGAGCGTTTAGTTTTATCAGTTCCATAGTTTTCCATAAAAAACAACCCCGTACTCTGTGAATTGTTCACTTTACAGAACACAATCTGCAGGTTCATACAAATTCAAACTCATTCATATACTATTCACGAAAAGTTGAGCCCTCGGTTGGCCATGGAAATTTGGCATATTCCACTGTGTATATTAAAATTTTAGGTTATGTTGTTTATTTTCTGGTCAGATTGATAAGCAATGTTGTCAATATTACAAGAAAGATGTATAAATCGCGGATTTCTTACAATGTCAATTTACATCTGAAAATTGACGAATGATAACGCAATTCAGACAGTTCTAAATACTAACGACAGAAGATTGAAATTTTACGTTACAAATTTAAAACTTGACTCGAATAAAAATATCATTGGTCGAAAAATGGAATCTAATGATATATTAAATGAATAATTAAATAATTGAAAATAAAAAGAAAGTAAACCCAGATGAACGTTGTCGACGTTTCGGACATGATCAAACCCACTGGCGCAGCCAGGGGGGGGCTTTGGGGCTGCAGGCCCCCCAAAGATTAATTTCTTCGTTATTTCTTTCTTCTTTATTTTTTTGCAACTTTCGTTATTCACTGTATCATCAAAAATTTTTCAGTTCAGCCCCCCCCCAAAATAAAATCATGGCTGCGCCACTAATCAATCCTATCATTTGGAGTATTCTAGAATTATCAGTCAATACAGTAACAGTAACAGTAACAGTGCTTTATTTCAGATAATCTGACTACAAAAATCACAATTAAATGAAATGACGTCAACATAAAAAAAACATTCTAAAACATTCCCTCAAAATATTCGTTCAAATTATATGGCTCCAAGTTTAACAAAAATTTTTTAATTTCTTTCTTATAAAAAATAAAATTTTCAATTTTTTTAATTTTTTCTGGTAGTTTATTATATACCTTGATGCACATATAACCAGGACTTTTCTCTGTAACTGATAGTCTATGTGTTGGGTAGTTTATATTAAGAGTCCTTGTATTATAAGTGGCATTCACATTCTCTTCGACAAATGATTCCCTAAGTTTATGTAGGTATATTGCACATTCATACAAATACAGTGCGTACACAGAAAATATATTATTTTTTTTAAAAACACCTCTACAAGATTCTCTAAAACCTAGATTGTACATGATACGAATTACTCGTTTCTGAGCAACAAACACTTTTTCCAAATTATAGCTTCTACCCCAGAATATTACACCGTATCTCATAACCGATTCGAAGTTTGCAAAATATAACACTCGAAGGATTTTAACATTCATATACTTTGACGAAACTTTCATTGCAAAACTGACTTTGTTTAATTTCTGCAAAAACGCTTTCTGTATGTTCCTGCAGTTTAAGAATTCATCAATGTACACACCGAGGAACTTAATACACTTGGACACTCATTTCCCCAAAATGCACATTTTCTGGTTTTACTTTATTTGAGTTTTTCGTATCAAATAACATTAATTTCGTAAATAAAAGTGCGAACGAACAGAATCAAGTCAATCGAAGAAAAATTTCTGACGCAAACATTATGTGTAAAATGAAAACATTGTACCTACCTATGCTCAAAACGAATCAAGATATATCTAGAGTAATAAATATGGATGCTTTGCTTGAAGTGATTTCTACTCACATCTTCATGAAATTTCTAGAAAATCTGTCTGAGTATTTTCACAAATTCTGATTCGTTTTTGAGTTATTGAGGACTGAAACTTTCAAATGAGACACCTTGTATAATAAGCATAATAACATAATAATTAGCATTAACAGGCTAATAAGAAAATTCAACTTTTTTTCTCAGTTCCTATAAATCTGCCAGACAAGATGAGCTTTGGACAGAAATAATCGAAGTATCTAGAAATATCAGCGGTAATTACTCCCTATGGAATGAAGCAAATTTGAAAACAATCATGAATAGCTGGACTAAACAACCCGGTTATCCTTGTATTATGGTATCCAAAAAGGACAACAACACAGGCCAATACATTATGAAACAGAGTAAATTTGGCGACGAGAATGGTACAAGTTTATGGTTTGTTCCTATAACATACCTTCAGAAGGATGGCTCTGGGGTACAAAGAGTTCTATTGAACAACGAAAAATCGATAACAATTGACGGATCAGGACAAGGAGCATCCTGGATTCTTGTCAATCTCCGTAGAAAAGGTAACTAAGTACTTGAGAATGCCGTTTCATGGGTATTATTGAAATCATGAATACCTCGAAAGGTTCGTCACTCATGTGTGTATAAACTACAAAAATCATTATTCGGTTTGCTGCCTAGCGATCATAAAATATGTTTTTTCAATTTTTTATCGAATTTTCTTGCGTTCTATGAAGCTCATTTGTGTATAATTTAGAGCCAAAAAGTTATTATTCGGATGTAACCTTTGCCCAAAAAAACATGACACATTTAATATTTTTTATAATTCTATCAAATTTTCTCGTGAGTCGTGAGGCCTATGGAAACGATTAATACCTGAAACTATTCGTTACTTAATTGTGTAAACTTTACAGGCAATAAGATATTATTCGGACACAGCATTGGCGACCGGTCACAAAAAACTATTTTGCGAATATAAAAAAAATATTTTTTTTAAATTTATAAAGCATTCTCCCCCGCTCTATGGGTCTTGTTGAAACTATTGATAGGGTAAAACTATGGTGATTGATACCTTACGGGTATGGATACTTTCAGTAGGCGAATTTAGTTCCTTCTTTCACTGTAACACCATGGTTATTATTACGGAACTATAGTTGAATGTTGCTATTTTTTATTACCTTGAAACATTCAATGAATATCGATTGAATATTCTAGGAGACACCAGTTTTGTCGAAGTTACATATTTGATAGTCATTGACATACTTCGATAGTAATGGACACCCAGTATGATAGCAATTGACATAATTTCATCTCACTCTTGCACCAATTTTGGTTATGATATCATCCTGTTTTCTCTCACACATACATTCTCATTATGTGGGTCCATGAGACATTCACACTAAAAATAATGGGGAAATAAAAAGGTTTAGACAATTTTATTCCAACTAAACAAGAACATAACAAAAAGTATTAGTGATCTTGACATATCTACCGATGTAATAAACTATTGGTGCTATCTAGAGTTCTTCATCTGTCTCCCCATACTTCAGAATGTTTTATTTCCATTTCAGTCCTCAGTTTATCATTCTGAAAACGGAATCATTAGATATTTGGCGCGAGATTTTGCAGTAGTGTCAATAAGTGTATATGTAAGAGTTTAATTAAGGATAGCAATTGCAAATAATTGCGTATATTTTGTTCGGTTTCATATTCGTTAAAAGTTTGCTATTGTTTGGAAGGTTAGATTAGATAGTGGTCGATTGGCACGTTGATTACCCTTCTGCACTGCGACCAATAAGGTCTTTTGTGCTTTGTTTGGAAGGTGCTAAGGAATATTTGATATATGTTAGTAAACTCTTTAAGGATTTACACATTAAGGTGAACCCTATGTTAATCACTGTTCGATGAAATATTAGGTATTGTCAGAGTTACTGACATATTTTAACCTTAATATATAAATTATTGAAGAGTTTACTTACATCGATTAAATATTCCTTTGAATCTTCCAAACAATAGAAAACTTCTGACGAATATGAAACAGAACTACGAAAAATATATGCAATAATATGCAGTCGCTATCCTTAAGTAAACTCTAACATATACACTTATTGACACTGCTGCAAAATCTCACGCCAAATATCTAATGATGGCGTTTTCAGAAAGACCATCTGAGAAAATTGAGCTCGACTCAAATAGAAATAAATTATTCATAAATAGGTGAAGACAGATGAAAAAGCCTCGGAAAGCACCAAAAGTTTATTACATCGGTATATACAGGGTGTTTCATCACAAACTGGACAAACATATATTTTCGTGTAGAGGACATCGGGGGAATCATTTTTGTCTTATACAATATATCCCAATATACCCTTATTTGAAACCTACGTCGGTTCGAGTCCCAACTAAGTTTCACTGATTTTTTTTGTATAAATTCATCTAGAATGTTTTGACATGCCAATTATTTAATTATGTTGACTCTAGAACTAAAAACAATTTTTTTTTCATTATTTCAGAGGTCTAAACGAAACATTTGAATGCCTGTAGTAACTAAGCCGTTCGATGTTTTACAATTCTGTTTTCATATTCGTGATTGATAATTCAAGAAGAACAATTGTACAAAATTTCGTCCATTTCGACTGAAATTTTTTCATCGCTGTAGACACGTAAAAAAAATTGTGTTCGATTTTTGAGAAAATTTTTCACAGAAATTCTTAGAAAATTGTGTTCATTCAGAAAACAATAGTCAATTTGACAACCGCAGAAAAAAATTTGGAATATTGCAGGTCTTCCGCCATTTTGTAATTTTTTTTCGGAGTTAGTCAACTTCTATGAATAGAGGACCCAAAAATACTGAGATTTGACCAAAAACCGTTACTTCAATTGTTATAGATGACTGAGCACACTCATAAGAATCTTGCTCAAAAATAACGTTTGACACCGTGTATCTCGCTTATGCTTCGAAAACGGGATATATTGTATAAGGCAAAAATGATTCTCCCGATGTCCTCTACACGAAAATATATGTTTGTCCAGTTTATGATGAAACATACTGTATGTGCACCGTGTCAATCACTTTCAGGATGTACAACTGAACCTGATCAATATTTTGCTCTGAAAATATTATATGTAGACGTAAAATAAAAATGACGTATATTTTTCAGGCTTCTATAGAGTAAACTACGATGAAGAGAACTGGAGACTACTGAAAGAGCAACTAGAGGAGGACCACCACAAGATACCAGTATCCAATCGTGCTCAATTGCTTGATGACTCTTTCGAACAATCCAAGATGGGCACTCTCGACTACAGTATACCCTTCGGTTTAACGAATTTCCTTAAATTTAATGAATCTTCATACGTCGCCTGGTATCCAGCACTAAACAACTTGAAATATATCAAAACCATAATGGACTACCATGAATATTCTGGAATATATCACAAATTCTTGATAAATTTGATTGCCCGTCGATTCAACATCCTAGGAACTTCTCCGAAACCAAGGGAATCTTTGAACGACAAGTTCTTGAGATTGGAAATAATAAATTTGGCCTGCAGTTTGTACCACGAACCTTGTATTGACTGGGCCAAAGCACAGCTGAAGAGATGGATTGACCAGAAAGATCCAGACATGACTAACCCGTGAGTTTGTTTTCGCTATCGCAACAATTTTTTTGTAGATTCATAGACTTCAGAAGAATTGTGATATTCCACTATTTGTTGCTTTTTTGCGCACCCATTCTACTTGAACGAGTTCCATATAGTTTTGACCAAATGTCTGTAATCTTTTAACTTTGAGCCACAAAAGTTCTCAAACGATATAGACAAAGCATAGAGCTATCGAAAGGTCGATTTCGTGACAAAAATACTACCTGAAATCTGCTGTGCAGTCATGCATAGGTAGTTTCTACATGTTTTCATGATAAATTCCACTCCAGAATCGTCTTAGGTTTTTTTTGAGAAGCGAAAAATGGCCAAAAAAATCCAAAATTTTGTTTGCTTTTTCGCTTATAAAACGTGACGTATTGATCTGATCGAAAAGTTGTTAAGGCATTTTTTGTAGAGAATTCATAAACAAAAAAATGAGAGGTAACACGTTTCGAGCGGATAATTAGTTTCCGAGAAAAGTCCAAAAACTGAAAAAAATTCATAACTTGGTCAATTTCTGAAATGAAGCGCAGTTGCTCTGAATTTAAGTAGTTACACAACATATACTTTATTGGTGCACAATTACAAAGCTGTCAGATAAATAGTTTTTGGACATTCGCAGTTTTACGAATTCGGAGTACTTTTTTCAAGAAGGACGTGATACTCGGCTACTCGTCGGATTTGAATTTTACAAAAAGCATTTTAAAGAAGAAATAACATTCTTCAAATCGTTCATTCTCTCGACACCGACCGATAATGTTTAGTGTGTGAAAAACGGCGTCAAACAGGCTCGAATGCATCAAACTAGTCGCCGAGTGGGAGTCGCCCGCTACGCGACGCGCGAAAGATACAAGCACTGCGTTCGGCAATTACATCGGACGTGTCGGATTGCTCGGAATCGTTCGGTAATTGCGTCTGGATGTAGGGGAGGTAAATCTGTTTCGTTCGGTAATTGACATCTGGACCGTCCGGATGAAATCTTTTTGCTCGGCCTCGAGAGACGGAGGAGAAAGATTAATCTGTTAATGTGAGGTTAGGTGTTACTTGTGTTATAAACAACAACAACAACAAGATAATCTACCTATTAGTACCTAGTTTTGATTTGTTCGCTACGGAATCTAACTATTGGATTGTTGTATGTTCTGTATTTATTTCTGGTCGATTTTGAAATGGATTTGCGAGAAAAAGAGCAACAAAAATATACTAAATCTGCGTGAGTGAGGATGAATTTACTCGATTTAGTAGACAAAGGAAATAAGTGTATAGAGAATAGATAATCTTGAAGAAGTGATGTAATTTTTATATTGTTTTGAAATACATATGAATTAAGAAACTTGTAGTTCCTACGTAAGGTTATGACGAAATTGCAATAAAAATAAACTTATTTTACTAAAAGTATGTAAGTATGACAAAAAATCGTCCGATCTGGGATGTAATTGCCGAACAGCCGAACGCGTCTAAGGTAAACAGTTTTCCCCTCGCTTAGCGGGCGACTCCCACTCCGCGACTAGTTTGATGCATTCGAGCCTTTTTGCTTCTGTTTGACGCCGTTTTTCACCCACTAAACATTATCGGTCGGTATCGAGAGAATAAACGATTTGAAGTATGTTATTTCTTCTTTAAAATGCTTTTTGTAAAATTGAAATCCGACAAGCAGCCGAGTATCACGACCTTCTTGAAAAAAGTACGTCGAATTCGGAAAACTGCGATTGTCCAAAAACTATTTATCCGACAGCTTAGTAATTGTGCACCAATAAAGTATATGTTGATAACTACTTAAATTCAGAGCAACTACGCTTCATCTCAGAAATTGACCAAGTTATGAATTTTCGTAACATTGAGGTTTTTTTCCAGTTTTTTGGACTTTTCTCGGAAACAAATTATCCGCTCGAGACGTGTCACCTCTCATTTTTTTGTTTTATGAATTCTCTACAAAAAAAATGCCCCAACAGCATTTCGATCAGATCAATACTTCACGTTTTATAAGCGAAAAAGCAAAATTTTGGATTTTTCGGCTATTTTTCGCTTCTCAAAAAAAAACCTAAGACGATTCAGGAGTGGAATTTATCATGAAAAACATGTAGAAACTACCAATTGCATGACTGCACAGTCAGATTCCAGGTAATGTTTTTGTCACGTAAAAAACCTCTATTGCTTGGCCTAATAGGATTCGACACCCGGATGGCAAATCCGTGGTCAAATTCAGTTCTGTCCGTCATGATAACTTTCGAAGGGATTGTCCTAGAGACTTGAGATTGTCAGGGTGAGTTCGGTTCCCAAATGCTGCGATTAGGTTCGTTAACCGTCCAAATCATACAGGGTTTTCCTTTGAATATGCCATTCTGAATATTTTTGTTCCTCAATATCTCAGATAAACCAAAACCAATCGAAATTAAATTTCGCGGCCACATACAAGATGTTAATAAGCCTTATGCAAAATTTCGTTGCCATACTGTTAACAGAATCATGAAAAATTAATTGGAATATTGAAAAGAAGACTCTTGATTTTTCCATAACAAGATATCCGTTTCGAGTGAAATTTATTTTTTTAGTGAAGACTGATATACTGAATATATATGCAAAATTTCAAGAAGATCTCATCATCAGACGCAAATCATTAATTTTTTTCAATTACTGATTTCTTACATATTCGATTTGTTGAATAATTTCCAGAATATAACTCCGAAAGTGCTGGGATTCAGCATTCGTATACTCAGCATGAATCTCAAGTCTTATAAAATTTTTTAAGGTGATAGCATTATTGCTCCACTTATGAACAAGAGAGCCCAATAGCACCTGCACAGGGCTTTTCTTGAGTTTTTCAACTCTCTATTCTGTAGTATTTTAATTGATTCTCTCGTAATTTCCAAATTTCGTGATGATTCAAGTTGGTAAAATTCGAAGAAAAATCAGGATTTTGAGAAAGAAGTAAGTAAGATTTGCCTCATTAAACAGTATGGTAAAAAACGAGGCATACAGTCTTCATTTCTTTTCACTTTTATGTGAAGAGTCATTTTTTAACCTATTTGTTTAATATTTTTTCACAGAATTCACAGGGACTACCGAAAAATTGTACAGTGCATGGCAATCGAGAAAGGAAGCAGAAAAGAATGGTACTTTTTGTGGGAAAGAACCTACAACCCCAATATTTCACCAGAAGATCTGAACGTTATATACTTATCTCTAGGATGTACGCATGATCCTTGGTTGATAAACAAGTAAGATACTCCTAAGTATAATATAATATAATTTTGCGTTTTCCAAAGAATAAATAAAACACATACTTTGCATAAATTTTCACAATCTTTCTATTTGTAATTGAAGTATCAGTACTAACATTTATGTTCGAAAAATAATATCTGCATAATATGGCATCTCCTTGCACTCTTCAGTTTAAAAAAAACTTTAACATCCTGTATTTCTTAAAGGAAGCAGTTTCGGACATCTATTCATGGGACCTTTTTTTCATAAATAATGGCCCTCATTCGCATGGTACTTTTTTCCGTGACACCCTGTATAAAGATTGCTATAAAAGAAACTAGTTTCGTCGAATATATCTTCTTCTGATTTCAGTAAGCTGAAAACTCACCTCTCAAGACACGATATTGAAGCCCATAACATTCACATTTTACATTACAGTGTGCAGTTTCATGTCTTTATCATTTTCTTAGCATTTATTTTGATTTAATTCAAAAAGAAGTATAATTCTTTTCAAGGTACTTGCATCTTTCATTAACTGGAAATATCTCCCTGGAAAATGTTCCTCTAGTTTGGAAATCTATGAACCACCCTGTAGGTCTAAGAACAGCTTTTGCTTTCCTACGTTCAAATTGGAATAAAGTATTTGAGGAATACAAGGAATCTTTTTCGTACTGAGAGTATAATCAACGAATTTTTGTCTAATTTGGCAACAGAAGTGGATCTTGAAGATGTAAGTTTTTGTACATGTTAAAAAACTTTCAAATGTTAATGTTGGGGTTATTTCAGCTCACACAGTTCTATAAAAATACACCAGGAGGACTGGAGTTGTTTGCTAGTATAATGCAAGAAACAGTCAATAAGATAAAATTGAGAATTGAATGGAAGAAGAAACATTTAGAATCCGTTGTAGACTGGCTGAATGCGAATGTAAAATAAAGAATATATTTTCATAGTTTTACTTTAATAGGACATGTCCCAAAAAAGCTGAAATATCCACATGGAAGAGCTCCCCCTTTCTCAAAACTAATTTTTTCCCTCCTTTAGATGAAAATCCAGGAGAAAATAATAAATAATATCGAAATCGTTTCTCCTCTAGAAACTAACGACAATTCTGGTTAAATCGTTCTCCAAAATGCCTTCGATATTTGGAAATTCACATCTGAAACATACGATATACAATGCATCAGACAGAGAGTTCTTCCGGCTAGTTGCACAGATGAATAGTCAAGATAATCACTTGCTGTAACTGAATGAATTCAGTTGACTTATTGCAATAACCTAGTCTTGTCTCTCTCTTATTGCAGTATGGTAGGGAACTGCAGTACACGTATAGAATTATTTAATTTGTCAGCCTGCCCGTAATACTAGATTCGAGTATTTACTGTTGCCTACTATACTAAATGAATTATGCTCCTCCCAACTATAAGAGAGAGACAAGACTAGAATATTGCACTAAGACAACGAAATTCAGAGTGTTACAGCACGTGTGATTGTCTCGACTATTCATCTGTGCAACTGGACGGAAGAATTCTCTGACTGACGCATTGTATATCGTATGTTTCAGATCTACAACCAAGAGGGTTTATCAAACCCAAAGCTCTCTTCAGACCCTCAATACAGGAAGTATCAGAATAAGGTACCATAAGTTCTGGATCTTAATGATGATGATATCTGAGTAGATTATGAATACCTACATATCAATTCATATTTTTTTTCAATTCAAAATTATTTTTAATTTTTACTAGTGGCGTCCGTACAGACTTCTGTCCGAATACATTTACTGAAAAATATTGGTACACTACAGTGGCGTATATAGAAAAATTTTTTGGCGGAGGGCCCCAGATGCTTACACCATCAAATGATCCAATGGTTAGATTAGGTTAGACGCAATTTTTAAATTGAGAATCAAAAGGATAACTTTCCGCATAGTGTCCCTGTTTTTCATCAAAGTCTCGTTCGCATATGTTCACATCTTAAAGGTGCTAATGCAGAAAAAAATACCATTTGTTGCTATTCTAGTCAACACTCAAGTCTCTGAACTATCCCCACCACAATTTTATACACAATCTTTTTTTTACTCCACTGGTACACCAATACTTATCAAATTTAATTTTATTTTCTAATCACCACAAAATTCAAAGTGATAATGATTTCTCGAGTTTCTCACATGCGACGAATACTTTCTGGGATAGAAATTAAGATGCTATTTCATCTTAGTGAGTTATCGAATTTTTTGATTACTTCCAACATAATCAGACACAAATCAATGTACCTCAGTCCCTGTATATCCCGTAGCTACTAATCGAGTATACCTATGTAGCCCTTAAAAATGAAACTAAAATTGAAAATAAAAAAAGAAAACTGGTACAAATTGTCTTTGGTGTAGTTAAGTTTTAGTTTAGTTCCGTTTGAAAAGGGGTTACAGTTCACTGCGAGCTCAAAGTCTATTGTGCCCCCTTAACAGAGCTGTTCTGGCCATACCCTTTACAGCTTGCCTTCCAGTTCCAGAGATCTAATGAAATCTAAACATCTGTGAAGGATTCAACGAGGCTACTTCCTCATTCTTACAAGTTTCTTGCCCAAGGCATTCTCTCCTTAGGCTCGCAATGCCAAAGCATTCCGTGACTAGGTGAATGGGCGTTTCTTTCTCCTCCCCACAGAACCTACACTCTTCAGTATCCGATAATCCCATCCTTAACAGATGCTTCCTGAGGCAACAGTATCCCTTAAGAAAGCCAGTGAGAAGGTGTAATTGTTTCTTACCAAGATCCAGATATCTTTTGGATTCCGCTGTCTCAAAGTTCCGTGAAAGATTCCGCCAGTTTTTCCCTCTCGGCTTTCTCCTTCTCCAGAAACTCCTTCTTATAGGTTCATTTACATATACCACAGAAGGGTTCTGGGCCAAGGAGTGAGATTTGTGCGCCCTCTTTGGCAAGTGTATTGGCCTCTTCGTTTCCTTTGATTTTCTTTGGTGTAACATTTCAGTCGGTAGGGGTGTGAAGAGTCAGTAAATATATTAATTATTCATTCATCGTTTATTTAAAAAATTACATAATCTAGATTTCAATGGCAATAAATCAATGATCACCTTTCAATGGCAAAATTTAATACTCAACAATTACAAATTACAGGTTAAACTAAAAAATGTAAAAAAACTTACGAGTTACATATCACTTGTATGCATTAAATAAAACGGAGTCATCAAACTGAAGTTACTCTTAGATTTAATTTTACAGTAAAATCAACGACATTATTATAACATTACATCATATGTTTGGAATAAAGAACTTACTGGATATTGAAATCAGTTCTGCACAACAAATATACACTACATCATTGTTACATGTCAAATGCATACGGTGCACAAAGGTTTCGATTTATTTTCAATTAGACAGTGATAAATGACTCATTGGGTGGTCGCAAATTCTACTGTAACGTCCATACTAGCTGCCACAAAAGCTGCCATTTTTTTTTTACAATTGTTAGGCACATTTTAATCCTAGATGCGGAAATACCTAAGTAATGAACACATCCAAAAGGTTTTGAAAACTTAAAAATACATTAAAATTCGAGAACATATTACTTCTAGCTGCATATTTCACAATTTATGTTGCATACCTATGTGGTACAAAAATTATCAATATTGTTGCATTGGTTTCAGTTTGGAAAACCAGGAACTTGTTCAAATTAAGGTAAACTATTTTAAAGGTTAACTGAAAAGTTTGCAAAACTTTCATACGGGTTATTCTCATTCTTTTTATAAAAATATCTCAAAGTATGTTTCATATTTGAATTCAACTGAAGTGATATGCTAAGTATCTGATAAAATTATTTCATGATGATTTTACCGATTTTACTGGGCAAAATTTCGTAGTGAGATTTATTTATACATAATTAGGGACACCTTATACAGACAAGCTATGTATATCATTCGAGTTATATGTAGTCCATGGGTACAATGATTATTTCTTATGCTACCCGGAATGTCTAGAGTTGAAGCCGTTATCCGGCAAGAGCACGTGTCAAACTGAGGTTGTGAACCATTGAGTGGTAATTCAAAGGTTTATGTTCTCCTTCGCATTCAGAATCCTCTATCACAAACATTGGTCGATAAGTCACTACCACTTCCAATCCACCTCCAAGTAACGAATTTCTTTCTTCTGTAAAAGAAAATTGATATTATTATTAATGGATTCAAGTATCCTGCCAAAGATTAAGGATAAAAAGAAAGGAGAATGGGTAAAAGCATTAGGTTTGTCCCACAGCTGACTTTGTACGGTAATTTGACGATCACGAAACTGTTAGTAATCGATCTTATGCGCATGTCTAAACTTTGACCGTACAAGAACCGTCCAAAACAGTACTTGCTCCAGACCGAGGGATCCAAATGACGATCATTAAAACCGTTCCACTCCGGTCCCGAAGCAGGATGGAACAAAAACAACCGTCTCAAACGATAACATTTCAGTTGGAACACATTTTTATCTATTACGCAGAATCCTGACGATCATTGTACGGTCAATTCTGAGTTGGACAAACCTATTATAAAAAAGAAAGCTATGCCGTTAATAGTGGAAATAACATGACCACCACGACCACGCCTACAGGACCATTTCCTTTCATTGAAATTTTCCATAACCAAATCGCAAAGGGGCTGCCCTATGTCTTCGATAGCCTCACGATTTGCATCTTTGAGGTCTTGAATCGACCCTGGGCTATCGGCGTAGACCTTCACTTTCACGGTCCCCCAGGGAAGAAGTCGCAAGGTGTTAAATCACAAAGATCTTAGTGGCCAATTTCGATCATCTCTTCGAGATATAACACGGTCCGGAAACTTTCCCGCCAAGATCAATGGTTTCGTTTCTTGTGTAGTAGTAGCACCGTCTTGTTGAAAGTAAACGTTGTTCAACTGAATACTTTCCAATTTCGGCCGCCGTAACGACGTTTGTGGAATGTCAAATTCCAAAGAAAGACAAGGAATGGACAAACCTGGGTTTTCTTCAACACCTTTTGGCTACAGCAGCAATATTCTAGGCTGTTCTTGAGCAACTTGCACGGGTTTTATTCTTCCCATCATTAACTTGTCCCAACAGCTCGAATTTTCCATCAATTTCTTTTATTCCAGTCCGACAAGTTGCTTCAAGACGACCCAAAAATGGGTCGAGTTTTACGAACCGTTTTTGCCAGATTTTCACACCACCATCTTTAAAGTGAATTTAATAATTTCAATGCGTTCTTAAAGAGTATATCGTTCCATTTTCTTTAATGGCGTATTTCGTTTTCTGCTTGTCAAATGTCAAAAAAACTGCAGATTCAAACGTGACATCTACTGAAATAGCGGGCTATTCAAAATAACACCTCCTATTGGAAACCATTCGTCTAACTGTTTTGACCTTTTGGGTTTCATCAGTACAGAGGAAAGAACAACTCTGAATGTTTTGTTGTACTCTGGGGTCCAAAAAGTTCCTAATATGTTCTCGAAATATTAATTGCATCTTTGGAAAAGTAAAAAAGTATTAAAAATAGCGGAATTGGCAGAAAAAGATCATAAATTAGTGAAAAAATTACTTTTTGGCACTTTTGAATACAGAAAATTTGAAGAAGAATAATCGGGAGGTTCATTTAATATTCGTTCTTTCGAAATTTCAATTAAAAATTGTTGAAATATCCAAACCTTATTTTTTTTCCATATCTTTTTTTTACATTCGTTTCTACCAATGGTCTAGTAAAATTCAAGTCTCTTTAAAAATTGAAATTGAAAAAACATTTTTCAAGAAATAAACTCTTTTCTTGAAAAAATTAAAATCATAAAATGTTCCTTACCTAAAGTTGTGATCACAGAATTCGAATCGTAGTCGCAAATTTTTCTTCTATTTCTGATACTTGGGAAACCATAGGGTTCAACATCGTCAGATTCAGCTCCAGGACTATGTAAGCATTCCACCTCTGGTTCACTAGGTATATTATACCCATGGGCTGGTAGATACGAGTTCGGATGACGTATATAGCTATCTGCTAAAGAAATAATCAATTGATGATTTTGTATACCATTATTTCTTTTTAGGATTTATGATCAAATATGCTTTCACAGGCAAAAAAATTGAATCGAGAAGACTAGTGTGAAATAATAGAAGTCTCAAAAGTCATAAAAAAGTTTTTCCGCCGATCTCAAATAAAAGGTGATGATGTGTATTAAATTGAGCATTATTGACCCATTTCAGTGTTCAATTTATGCAATTTCAATGTGCAATCCTCATGGCAACCGTGCACAAAGTATTCAGAAGCACTATCAAAAAAAGTCAAAACTCTATTGAAATATAAAAACATAAAAATTTATATTAGTCAAATGTATGTCTTGTGCAAAATATGAATGCATTTCAATCAAGTATTTAGACAATTCATATTGAAATTGGAGGAAAAATCTGGTAATCAACTCGATTATTAATCTAGCGACTAATGATCTCGAAATATTAACGCGTGAGTGGAGCGAATATTACGACCATTAGTCGCTGTCTTTAATAACCTAGTTGATTGAATAACTATTACTATTTTTTGAGCGACATTTTTTCAAACGTAGTCTTTGTTCTCATTCAGATCACAAACTTCTGTATTTCTGGAATAATATAGATAAAAACACAGAAACGATAATATACTGGGTGTTAATAAATGAGTGCGACAAACTTCAAGGGCAAGCGTTTTATACCTCTTATAATCGTAGAGGAACATGGAAATTTTTGCAAGCTTTCTCGCAAGCAAGAAATGTCTGCCTAATTTAATTTTGAAGGCGGCTGTAACTAAATAGGGGGGCTCAAAAAAACCCATCCCATTTTTCGACAAAAAATCACCCTCAGAAATTCATAGCACCTGTAAAATCAATAAATCGAAGAACATTCTTTCGAAACACTACACTTCAGTTTATTGCATACTCGTACAAATACTATAGCATGCTCACGCAGTTAAAAAATTACTTACTTGGCTTAACGATTAAAGGCACTGCATGAAAATGAGATCAAGAAGCGTTAGTAAGAAGTTAAACTACCACAATCAAAACAAAATATCACTGAAAATGCACGGGGGATATGCAAAATAGTTAAGTTATTAATGTCACGCAGTTTTTGACTTACTTTATTCGAATTTTCTTTTGGTATTTACAAATGTGTTTCCCTCCAAACTAAAAATATTAGGTGGTCAATTCATTGGGATTCATTTATGGTTATGATAAATGTGAAAAATTATTCGTTAATTTGTAATATCAGAAATAAATGAATTCTTTAAAATATTGGATATAAAGACTACTTGGCAAATAGATCCTCAAATTGAGGAAAAAGTGATAGTGGACCTTTATATTGTACAGTGTGATTAGCTTATCTTGGTGGACACTCGCACTATTAAAAGGGGAGACACAGCATGTCGGTCAAAAAGGGGATAAAATGAATTAGTCAAGCATTCTCAATGTGCGTAACGAAGATAGCACAAGTATGGCAATATCATTTTATACTATCCTGGCAACACTAAAGTAACTTTGACAGTGTAATTTTTAAGGTCACCAGTGGCGTAGCGCCACTGTTAGAGCTGAATAACAAGTGAAGAGTTTACCTGGGAAAACTCATATCAGGGTTAAAATTATCCAATTTTCCATAAATGCGAGCCATAATTTATTCATACTCAGCTCAAGTTATGTTTAAATGAGCAGAACTCAAAAGTTATACAAATAATACCGCTGTGGCAACACCGCTGGAAGACGTCAGAAAAAATAGATATCACATAGTGGTATATTTTCAGGAGCTGAATTATAAGAGTCGTTTCGCACATTATTGGGTCTTTCAATGAAACATTGACATCATTCGAAGCATGATTATAGTTGCGTGAATTTTTGAAACGAATCTGCTCTTTTGAAATCACGAGCTAATACAATAGAATACATAAAACAAAAATAAAAATTCCAAACTGAGGTAAGTGCAAAACGGGGTACCATACTGTTATGGCTTTATTATAAAATAAGTGAAATAAATCATCTTCAAATGACTCTCCGAAAGTGTTTTTTCATGAGAAAACTAAGAGAACGTCACAACGTTGCCTTATATGGTTTGACATTCTTACTACAAATCGAAACAACGGATCAGACCATTTCTCAACATTTCTTGAAAACTTTATAGGTTTCCACTTTTAGTCTCTGAAAAATCGTGTTTACAATATTCCCTGTATATGTGGAAAATCTTATACGGGAAAGACATCAAGACCTTTAGAGATAAGAACAACATCAAAAATAGAGACATTACAAGATCACAAATCGCTGATCATATATGTTCAAATAGCGGAGATCATATGATGAACTGGAACGACACAAAGATCCTCATGACGGAACCTGATAATTATAAAGGAAAATCAAGGAATCCACATGTATTTTGTTAGATGAAGTAGATAATTTGGCCAATTGTTCTGTTGAAATATTTGGATTGATTTATTGAAGAAAGAAATGAAAATTTCAGAATAAAATAAATCAACATCTCTATATATTGACAACTTCCAATTTCAACCAGATTACAAATGAAAAAACAAACAATTCTGAAAATTTTACAAGTTTGTTTGAAGAAGGTTTCTGATAAATGTTACATTATCCTTTTCATTTAATTTTTTTTTCAGTTTTACTGTTAGGCAACAATTTTTTCAATACCAATTCGCTCCTGACAAATAAGTGCAAAGATTCTCGCAGGAGTACTTCATCTTAATTAAATTTTTTTTTAGTATTTCTGTTTCAGAGACTAGGAGTGAAAACCAATAAAGTTTTTAAGAAGTGCAGAATCCTCCCAGAGTATATTTCAATCGATATTTCTCAATATACTGAATGATGGCTTCACTATGTATAATTGAATGCTATGTCTCCTCCATCTATGATCTAAGGATAATACTGCTTTAATGAGCAGTATTGTCGTGCCTATAGATTTTTCGGAATTTCGACCAATTTCAACATTTTTGATATTGAATGCTTCGGTTCCTCTCTCTACGGTATAAGGTTTGACATTCAAATGAATGAATGAATCACGCACCCTGTGTATTTCCCGAATTATGCCAGACCTTCGTTATTTTATAAAAGCTTTTATTTATTATTATTTATTCTATTAACAATTTAATTTAGTTGTAGCATCGAATGTTTTTTCTTCAGATGTTTTTGAGATTCACTTAAATGATTAGTTATATAAATCTGTACCAAAAAATGTATTTGCATAAGTCATTATAATCATGCCGTCTCACTCGCACCCACTCATAAATACTGTCTCGCGCTCGCACCTGCAGCTAAACTACAAAGTTGTCTGGCAAAGGGTTGGCATTATCAAAAATGTCTGGCTAATGAGGAAACATTATCTAATTATTACCCAAGTATCATATACATGTATAAAAATCAGCTTTTATACTATAACGTAAGTAGAATTACATATAATTTAATGAACATTAAGGGTGTCTGGCAAGGGGTTGCCACTATAGTAAGTGTCTGGCAATTAATGACGTGATTTTTAATGATATTCTGAAGGTAATATCAAAAATCACACTTTATAATTTGAAATTAGATCAGTATTTTACACCCCTTTAATACCGTTTACCTGCCAAAGCCAGGGTAACCCAAATTTCATAATGGTCCATCGTTCTTACCTGTGTTGGCAGCATGCGTAGACAAGTTTTCAGCTTTTATAAAATAACAAAGGTCTGGGGTTCACGGGCTCTTAGACTATTTCGTATATTCCAATAAGAAAATCCATTGTATTTACCTGTGGTGAAAGGATATTCCTCATTTCCACTATCGAGAACGTTGAGGTTAGTATGGTCGCTATCTTGGAGATACTCGGACTCGATGTCTTCGTTCAACGTACCAATTCCACGATGGTAATCATGCTGACCCATCACCGAAGGATGATGACAACGCGACTCGTTGCTTTCGTTACTGTGAAAGCTAGAAGAGTCCGGTATCTCGCTGCCCGGTACTTCGGTTATGTTAGGCAACGTCTGGCTATGTCTGGCCCAATCTGAACAATCCCAATGATAGCCTATTAGAATGAATTAAGCTGTTAATGTGTATAAACTACGTTCAGCAGGGTTAGTATGTCTAATGCTGGCACTTTTCAAGGTCTTCGAAGCAACAATAAAATTTAGACTAGTAAAGGGTTTTCCAATAAGAGGTGTTATTTTGAAAAGCCCGCTATTACGGTAGATGTCACGTTTAAAGCTGTCATTTTTTGTCATTTGACAAGTAGAAACTACGCCATTAATGGAAATGGAACGATACACGATTCAAGAACGCATTGAAATTATTAAAATTCACTATAAAAATGGTGAAAATTTGGCAGAGATGGTTCGTAAAACTCGAATTGGTCGGTCAAAAACAGCCGAGAATATTGCTGCTATAGCCTAAAGTATTGAAGAACTGTTACGGTGAATGGATTGCGCTATCGAGAGATTATTAATGATTTTTTATGGCCAAAATTGGATAGTATTGATCTGATTCCGGACCGTGTTATCTCTCGAAGAGGTGATCACAATTGGGCACCGATATCTTGTGATTTAACACCTTGCGACTTCTTCCTTTGGGACCACGTAAAGAGAAGGTCTACGCCAATAGCTCAGCGTCGATTCAAGACCTCAAAGATGGAATTCGTGAGGCTATAGAGGACATAGGGCAAAGAGCAGCGACTTTGCGATTTGGTTATAGAAAATTTCATTAAAAGGATATGGTCCTGTAAGCGTGGTCGTGGTGGTCATTTGAATGATGTTATTTTCCACTACTAACGGCATAGCTTTTTCTTCTTAATGAAATAAACATCAGATCTTTTATATTGAAAAATGCATTTTTCTTGGAATATCAAAATAAGAATAACACCTTTTATTGGAAAACCCTTTAAAATACAAATAAGCGAACGACCCTCTCAACCTGGCTTGAGGGAGGATAAATCTACAAAAGCAACATTGGTAGAAATGGTTGAATTTTCTATCGACGTTTAAGATCATAGGAAGGAAGCAAAAGTGACCTCCATAGACCTGAGTAAGGCGTTCGATTACATTGATTATCTCAGTTTTTGACGAGACAAAAACAGTTAGTGAGTCATCTTCGCTTTCTGGAACAAGAATTTCAACTACAACGTGATATTTCCAAGTCCAGATCATTGGAATAACGACGAAATAGTTCTTTCTGCAGTGTCAATGGTGTATTGCACTGATGGCTTGAAAACTGAGGACAAACGAGTCGGGGCCAGTGTGTACGGTACCTCAGTCCAACTAGACCTACCAATGGGCTTCTGTCTATTAGTATTTTAAGCGAAAACCTTCGCCATAAGGAAGTCTATATTGCAATATATGAAGTGCAACTACAGAAGGAAAATATATAAGGGTTATCTGACAGTGAAAAAGCCCCACAAGCGCTTGACTCTTCAGTAGTACGTCAAAAGCTAGTCTGGGATTGCAAATTGTCCAGTTTATCAGGGCGAGAACCTGCCAGTTATCAAACACTGGCATTTGAGGAATGGAAATAGCGGAAAAGAATTAGATCCTGGCAAACGGAAGACTAACTGTAAGTTCATCTTTATAGAATAGATGAAATTGCCTATGATGGTAAATCAACTGATTATTTTTGATGTACGAGTGAATAGTGGTACTCATGCTACAAGAACCTTGTATAAAAAACACAAGTAACTGATAGCCTATGAAATCAACTTCATCTATACTTTTTTGATCCCTATAACATATTTTCCAATCCTTTAGAACTGCAATGAATATGTCAGTTACCTGTCCAAAAATAATGATAACTATCCAGCACTGAGCAAATGAAAGGTGTAATACTAAGAAAATGAAATTAAAGACTGAAAATATGAAGCTTAGAACATGCACATAACTTTTTATCATTGATGAACTCGTACGGAATTGACATACTGATTTCAAGGTGATGAATGAAAATGAAATGAAAGAATGAATTGAGCCAAAAATGAATTTTGTGGGATCTACATCTCACAGAGAATATAATTGAACTTGAAAAACAACAAGACATTGGGTGAATCAATATTTAACCTTCAATTTAGTGAGACAGAAAAAGTTTGTGTTAACTATTCTATTGCAAATCTTAACTTACTTCCGACAGATCGCTGGTCATCTTCAGAAGGACAGATTGGTCCATTCGATTTCAATGTGTTAACATTACTTCCTCTCCCTCCATATAACCTATTTGGAGGATCACAATTGACTGGACTCGATACTTTGTATTCTGAAATTAGAAATGAAAAACTATCTGCAGAAAATAGCCTCAAACAGAGTATTTTCAGTTTTAACAAGTGAATAAATTCAGGAATGCCGACAGAGCTGTGCCGAAGTCTTATGCTTAGTGCTCGTGAAAGCACTCGAAGCACTTTTGTGCTCGTAAGCACAGTGCTCGCGAGCAATAGAGTGAACCAGTGCTTAGTTCTTGGTGCTTAGCGAAGTTTTTGAAATGGCTTAGTGCTAAGTGATTCTAAAAACTGCTCCTGACCATCGCAGTGCTCCCGAGTACTTTAAGAAATTACCAAGCACTAAGCCCTTTATGGACTTATCCGAACATGAAAATGACGGACTTTCGCTTGATTGGAATAGACAAAGAACTAAAACATTATTTTTCTGTTCGTTCAACCTCTATAGATATCTAGGTTTTTCCTTCATTATAATTCTGGTGTTAAAAAAAAACGATCTCGCTGTATGTTATGGAATGGAACATGTCTTTATGTTTCCATTATTTTGACATGGAGAACAAATTGTTATGTTGTAGGGCGATATTTTTTTGCGAAATTCTATGGAACAAAGCGATCTTTTTTGATATACGATACAAGTTTCTATAGTCATGCTTTCAAGTTATTTATTGGCCAATCTTCAAGTTACAGTCTGTTTACTTAATGAATGACATAAAGAGCTCAGAAAACGTTTTTTCTTTGCAGACAGCTTTGTTTTAAGCTTCTCCACAAGAAAAAATTTCCATTCTATTTGTTGCCAAGACGTCATTGTCTTGCTATAACTTTTCGAATTTTTTTTTCTGTTTCGAGACCACATGCTATTCTTCCATTTTTTATATGACGTCATGGTGAATTTATGTTTGTCTGTGAGCGACAATGTTGGACTTGCTGAGAAAGAACTATTGTCAATTTCAATAAGGCCCAGTTCAAAATACGATAATGCTCGAGAAAAACATCAAGACATTAAAATCAAAATTTCAAACTAAGAGACATTTGGATGGAAAATACATAGGTTCATTTTGAAAAGTGCTTAGTGGTCGTTGCTCGTGTAAACGAATTACTTTCCAAAAATGCTTAGTAATCACAAGCATTCCTTGAAAAATAAGGGCTTAGTGCTCGAGAGTTCGGAGCACTTTTCAACAGGGCTTAGTGCTTTGTGCTCGAAGCACTTTTCTTCAGGGATCGGCACAGCTCTGAATGCCGCAAATTTAACAAAATAGCGAATTAGTTGATATTCGAAGAATTCTCAACTTAAAAAACCAACTCACCATTTCTGATCTTATTCTTATCATTCAACGTAGACGATAGATGCATCTGATCGGCCCATTTCGCCTTCTCAGAATCACAATGGTTGCTGACAGTGTTACTCATGGTTTTCCTGTTCAAATTACGTACGTAGTCAGGTGGAACAGTCTCTAGTTCATCTCCTGCCGAACCGTAACTTCTAAGCGTATCCAAATTGTTAAGAACTAAGGCTGTGTTTGTGTTGTAAATTGGATCATTAGAACTTGGGGTATAAGACACAGGTCTTTGAGAACATAGAGGTATTTCTCTCTGATTAACCTCCAAGTTACTCAGCTTGGAACCTCTCTTGAATTCAGTCAGTTCGTGAGGTCTGGTCGAGTTGAGAACGATGTGATCTTTCAGGTTCTCGTTGTTGATCATGTTACGTTTTCTTTTGGACCGTTTAACGTGGAATTGTCTGCAAGATACGCATACGATGATGACGATTATCATGAATATGATTAGGATACCTCCGAAGATTCCAATCAGTTCTTCTCTGGTGAAATTGAAGTGGAACAAGGAGGTGTTTGAAAGGATTTGTCCGCAATATATACCAGTTGTGTTCGGTAGACAGTTGCATCGGAAAGATCCTATTTCGTTTATACAGGTTGCTCCGTTTTGACATGGATTTGACTCACATTCGTTCAGATCGAATTCACAGAATTCACCAGCGTACGCCCGGCATTTACAGAGAGGACCTTTATCACCTTCTTCGCAAACGCCCATGTGTTTGCATGGGTTGGGAGTGCAGAATCTGCCATACTCGCATCTTTTTCCAGACAGTCCATGGGCACATTCGCAATTGTAGTCTCCAGCAGCATTAATCATGCATTTTCCGCCGTAAAGACAAGGCGCAGATACACAAGGATCTGCGTCAATATCACAGAGAGCTCCAGAAAACCTTGTATGACATTCGCATTCAAAACCGTTCAGTGTTTCCACGCAAGTTCCACCATTAAGACACGGCTGGGAGCCACATGGTCCAGGAGGTTGAAGAACAACCCCAGCGTCGCAACTGAACTCAACATTGGCGAATCTTTTCAGTACAGCAATGGAGTTATCACCGGACTTGTGTAGAGGAACTGATATCCTTGAGATTCTGATGTCGTCCATGCATCCAGTGAAACCTCTTTGGATGTCCTCGAATCCTAAAATTGAAGGATGTAGATGAACCTCAGCGCCAAGATACAGCTCGTCGTTTTGTAGGTTAAGTACGTCGCTGCTCCCAGGTGCTGAGCCTTGGGCAGTGTGTATGCCATCAACGGTGATTCTTGCACTGTTCTTTTCTCGTTCGAGCTTGACTTCATGCCATTTTCCGTCTGAAATATAAATTGTTGTAACTCGGACCATGCCTTCTCCACTTCCCAACTCGAAACGGTATTGGATTATTCCATTCATAACCTGCAAAATATATCAAATTATAGAAATGAATGAATATTGACGAGAGGAGGAACACATTTTACTTTTGGGCTTATCTCAACCACAAAATCAAATGAAAATTTTCGATCTTCTATCATATATCAAGTTTGATGATGTGAGGTGTCTAATTTGAAAGTGTCCACCCTCAATAAATCAAGAACAAATCAAAAATTGTGAAAATATCCAGACAGATCGATTTTGGATACAAAACTTATTCCTGCTAGCAACCCTCTGGAGAGAGTTGCAACGGCATAAAGAATTTGAATAAAGAAAGTGGGAAGTTTCCTCTATAAAGTGATGTTTCCTTTAATTTCATCGGTTCCATAATTCCATAAAAAAAACACCCTGCAACTTTGTGAATATTCACTTTATAGAACACAAACTGCAGGATAATAAAAATTTTATTCCATGCATACCTTCATTTGTGCTACAAAACTACCCACTATCCCTATTAAAATTCCAAATGCGGCTGCAACCTTCTTCAGAGGGTTGCAGGTTAGAAACAAGCTTTGTATTCCAGATCATGTCTGCCTGTCATAAAAAACGCCTTGTCTGAGTGTTTTCACAAATTTTGATTTATTGAGGGTGGACTAGCTATTGAAGGATGTCTAGATATATATCTAGAAAGAAACTATCAGAAGTGTGATATAGCCATACACTCAGATAGTGTCGGAACAAACTCAATAAGGTAGGCAAGAAAAATAACGTCTTTTTAATCTGGGTTCCCGGCCACTCGAAAATCAGGAAACAAAGAAGCCAATAGACCTGCCAAAGAGGGCGCACGAATGCCACCCATTGGCCCAGAACCCTTCTGTGGTATATGTAAATGTACCTATAAGAAGGAGTTTTTTGAGAAGGAGAAAGCCGAGAAAAAAAAAACTCTGGCGGAATCTCCCAGGGATGAATCATTCCACTGAATTCTTTCGGAACTTTGAGACAGAGGGATCCAAATGATATCTGGATCTTGGTAAGAAGCAATTACACCTCCTCAGGAACCACCTGTTGAGGATGGGATTATCAGACACTGACGAGTGTAGGTTCTGTGGGGAGGAGGAAGAAACCCCCATTCACCTAGTCACGGATTGCTTTGGCATTTGCGAGCCTAAGTAGAGAACTTGTAAGAGTGAGGAACTAGCCTCGTTCAAGCCTTCACAGTTATTAGATTTAATTAGACCTCTGGAACTGAAAGGCGAGCTATGAAGGGTTTGGCCAGAACAGCTCTGTAAGGGGCCACAATAAACCTTGAGGTCGCAGTGAACTGTAACCTCTCTTTGCACTAAACTAAACTATTGAGGGTCGACACTTTTAAAGGGGACACCTATATTTTGAGATGTAATCCTGTTCATAGGATCGTATAATAATCATTGTAGAAAAGACATATAGCTGAATATATATTTCACATTTGGTAAGGTTGAATTATTTGTGAAGATTAAGTCCTAGGACACGTTATATAACATTTTTTTCGGCTCACCTCTAAAATATTGTAGTCAACTTTTCCAGCAGAGTACATTAGGTTTCCAGTCGGTTGAACTGTTCTTATCCTCAAGCTCAAACTCAATTGATCTTCTATAGACTTCTTATTTATGATATGGTATTGCGAATAACTTTTTCCACTGAAAGAAATTGGGTTTCTTGCAACATAACAATTTTGGTTGTGACACTCTGAAATATCCACATCACAATTCTTCCCAGCGTAACCTTCCGGACATTGGCACGTGAAACCAATGTCAGAAGCATCAGGAACACATATTTTATATGACGGGCAAGGTTCTTTAGCACACTCGTTAACGATGGAGTTACACCGTTCTCCGCCATAACCTTCTTTACAGTTACATTCGTACTTTTGCTGGTGTCTTGGGGAAACAAAGCTTATAACATCTGTAGCAACTGGTTCAATTTCAGTTGGTTTAAGAACATAATGATCTTGACATACTCCGAATACGCAGTAGGTGTTGCTGCATTTTAATCTTATAATTTCTTCGACAATCAGTTTGGTACTTTCCTCAAGCTCCTCCAAGTTATCGCTCAGAGCCTTCCTTATGCTATCAGAACTGAAATAAGACCCGTCTGGTTTTCTGACAGTAAACAGCACATCCAAATCTCGACTGACTTGCCTCTTGCTTCTTAAACCTTCATCGTCTGACGATTGTACGCTTATGATCACCACGTCTTTCAATCGGCAGTTCATGGCACTTCTGACAACTCGAACGAAACCTTTTTTGTGGCTCAGTATGAAAGATTCTGGGGATATCGATCTGAATCTTATGGCAACAGAGTTTTCCAACATATCGTCTGATATAATTTCCACATTTATTTTGACGATCGTATGACTGAAGAACTTTCCGTCTGTGACAGAAACATTGAGACGGTACTCGCCAACGTCCAGTCTTGGTAAAGCTGTCAAAGTTCCGTCTGTACGATTTATCTCGAACAATTCATGAGCTGGGTAAGATATGCCTATAGTTGGTGACAAGAAGTATGTTAGGGTATCATAGTTATCTTGGTCAATAGCGTGGACTTTTCCTATGACCCCTCCAGGGTACTCATCGAGAAAAGAGTTTATATTCACCTCCAAAGGAGTGATTATTGGAGGGTATTGAGATTCTTCAATAACTTTAACAACAACCCATGCATCTGAGTAAAGAGGTGGACTACCATTATCGAATACCCTTATTTGAAGCAGATACCTTTCTCGAATTTTATGATTGAATTTGGTAGCTGTAAGCAAGTGTGAATCTTGCAATCTGAATATATTTTCTTCGTTGCCACTTCTGAAGTCGAAGGTGTAAGGAACTGTGTTCGGAGAAACATCAAGGTCGGTGATTTCAAACTTAAGTATTTTGTGACCAATTGGTTTGTCTTCTTGAACGACAGCTGTATAATTCGCCTGGGAGAATAAGGGTGCATTATCGTTAGCATCAAGGATATCGATGTAAACAACAGTTTGTCTTGAGAGTACAGGTAATCCATTATCTCTTGCTAGAATATCCAGGGAATAGTTTGAAATTGACTCTCTATCCAAAGAATCTGATATTGAAATGAGCCCTGTGTCAGCATCAATGGCAAATTGTTCTTGTTGGTCCCCTCCAATAATCGAATATGTTACTTTTCCGTTTTTATCGCTGTCCAAATCAGTAGCAATTACCTGAAACGTGAGTTCATATTAGATAAAAATCGTTAATTAATCATTTTTTAGACAAACCTGAACTACAACTTCACCAACTTGTGCATCTTCCTTTATCTGAGCATTGTACGAGATTTGATTAAAAACTGGTGCGTTGTCATTGCAATCTATGATTGTTATATTGACAGTTGCAACGTTACTTAACGGAGGTTCACCCCCATCAACTGCTTGAATTGTAAGGAAATAATCTTTGGCTCTTTCATAATCCAACATTTCAGCAATGGTGATAACACCAGTTCTATTGTTGGGAATAGCAAACTTCTTGTGCTCGTTGCCTCCAATGATACTATAATAGACATCTGCGTTTACTCCAGTGTCTTTAGAAGTAGCTAGAACTCGTACAACCTCAGTACCAACAGCATCGATTTCTGGCACTGTTGCGAAATAGTACTTGTTTGAAAATTCAGGAGGATTGTCATTGATATCTTGTACGTTCACTATCAAAGTGGTAACACTGGATAATTGTGGAGATCCTTGATCAACAGCTTGCACTGTTAAGTTGTACATTGCTCTCAATTCTCGATCCAAGGGTTTCGCCAGAGTGACTATACCACTATCTGACTCCATTTTGAAATGATTGTTGAAAGAATCGATGAAAGCGTATCTTATCTTTCTGTTGATACCGATGTCTGCATCTGTAGCATGTACCTTTGTAACTAGAGTACCTACTTCGACATCCTCCGGTAAAGCAACAGAATAATGTGGTACAGTGAATAAGGGGAAGTTGTCATTCAGATCAGATATGACTAATTCTATTTGTGATGTACATTCCCACGAAGGATGGTCTTTATCATGAACGTGGACAGTCAAGAGGTATTTGGATCTGTTTTCTCTGTCTAGTGTGGTCAGTGTTTTTAGATGACCATTATCTTTGTCCAGTATGAAATTGTCTGAACCTTCCCCAGCTAGGATGTATCGTAGTTTTGAGTTCTCAGGGCCATCCATGTCTGTTGCCAAAACGGAAAGTACGAATGATCCAGGAAGTATACCTTCAGAAAGAACTTGGCGGTATCTGTACCTCAAGCAGTACGGTGGGTTATCTGAAATAAAGGATTTAAAATAACTGTTACTAACTACGAAGCCGAAATAATTACCATTAACATCAAGAACAGTGATGGTGATTCTAGTGACATCTGTGAACAAACCATCAGTGACAAGCACTTTCAAATCATAACTGGGCGTAGTTTCTCTGTCCAACTTTTTAGCAATGAATAACTCCCCTGTTTGTCGTATTTGGAATTGCGAACTAGGGTCCCCAGATGTGATGTAAAATTCCACTTTGGTTGAAAGATCTAAATCTGCATCAGTTGTTTCCAAGGTCAGGAGTACAGTTCCAGGTAACGCATTTTCTCTTATGGAAGCTTCATACAATGGTTTCTTGAATAGTGTAGGACTATCATTATAGTCCTTCAGTCTTATGATGACAGTCGTTCTTGTTGACTGTTTAGGGGTACCATTATCAGTTGCCGTCACATGGAACTTATATTCTGACCTTACTTCCTTATCAAATTCCACCATGGTCGAAATCCAGCCTGTATGTGGATCTATCGCAAAAATATTGATCATGTCTCCTGAATCTGAAGTCAGGGCATATCTGACTTCACCATTACTTCCTTGGTCTTCATCATGTGCCATCACTGAAATTAAAATGCTTACTTAAAATCTATACTGAACAAATCAAGAACGAACTCACCTTTCAGGATGGAACTTCCTTCTTCAGTATTTTCTGCCAAGTATAAAATATAGGAACTACTTTCAAATTGGGGAGCGTGATCATTTTCATCCAAAACTTGAAGAGTTACTTCGGTCAACGCAGATATAGGAGGGCTTGAATCAGTTAAAGCTATAACTCCAATGGAATGAGAATTTTGGGATTCGAAATTCAATGGTCTTGCCAGGGAAATTTGACCGTCATTGTCAATCATGAATTGAGGATTATCGTCATTATCAGATAATATTTTGTATGATACTGTCACATTAGTCAGCATTTTAAGTTTCGTTATTATTGTACCTGAAACAGATTTGAAAAGTTAGAAGTTTGGAGCTTGAGAAAATTGTGTAATACCAACCTGTGGCAGAATTCTCTGAAAGGAAGAATTTTGCGTCGCTGCGTTCAAAGATTGGGAGTCGATCATTCACACCCATAATCAGGATGTTAACAGGAACATCTGAATGTTTCTCAGGTTTTCCTTTATCTTTTGCTCTTATAAAGAATTGAAAAACTTGACCAGCTGAAACAAGAGTGTTAAATATTTGTATACACTGATCAACAATTGCTAGGGATCACTTATGAACTTCTCTTCATTTGTATTTTTTTCAAGTTAGAACAACCGATCAATAACCTGGAGGACCTTTCTAACGCTTTACGGGATATTTGGACGAATTTGCCCCAAAATTTTATAAATCGTTTGATCGAAAGTATGCCTCGTAGGGTAGAATGCTTGAGACGAGCTCGTGGGGGACCAACTAGGTACTAGCTAGCAGAATTTTGAGTGTTCCTAATAAAGTATTTTTTCTCCCCAACTTTCCATTTTTTCATTCTTTTCTCAAGTGAACCATATTATCAACTGAAAATACTCTGATATCTGACTAAATTTATAATTTTAAGATAAAGAAAAAATGACAAACAAAAAATTCTTTATCTTAAAATCACTTGGCTTCACAGCCGCCAAAAATTGGGTGTTTCCATCACTCGGAGAAACTTGCATGAAGGCCCTGATGTAGGACCACTGCTAACATCTCAAAGAGTGAAGAGGAAGTAATCAGTGCTTTCAGCATGCGATCTGTGATGATTGAACTTCTCATTTTGACACTACTCACTACTAGATGTCACCATCTGTAGGATAATACTCGATAGAGTCTTACAAGTGGTCTTAAATGTAGAAGTTTTTCAATAGGATGTTGTCTCTGAGGGATATGGGACACTGACGAGGCCTAATAAGGCCGAAACCGGTCTGTCTCTTCCCTCATTGACAACATCTTGAATAAATCATCCCAGTCCGCATGAAGAAGGTTCTGTGAGTCTATAAATTGAAGATTGTATTCATTTCGATGATTACTATTTTCAATTTATCTATGTTTCATAAATTTATAATCTTGGAGCGAATATTTCAGAAATAAATTTAGAACAAGTAAGTGATCCCTATCAATTGTTGAGCAATGTATATTGAACGCACTGTGATATTTACCTGATTTTGGAGTTATTTTGCTAAGGTATAAATCTCCACTCTTAGCATTCACCTTGAAGATGTCCATAACTTCCGATGTCTTTTCTTCGTATAAGGAATATTCAATTTCAGCTGAAGCTCCTTCGTCCAAATCAATCGCTTTTACTCTAATTATCGGTACAGCAACGCTGTGGTTGAAGTAGATACTTGCTTTGTACTCTTTCAAGACGAATTTTGGAGCGTTGTCATTCTCATCTGTTACTCTAACTCTTACTGTGAAGAATCCTGATTTACCACCTCCGTCTGTAGCCATAATTGGTAGCTCATAAACCTTTTGTTCTTCTCTATTCAATCGTTTTCTTGTTGTTATTCTTCCGTTGTTTTTGTCTATATTGAACTTGGTGCTGAGTAGCTCAGAATGTATGGAATAGAGGATTGTACCAAATGGTCCTGTATCTTTATCTGTTGCCTTTACAACGGCTACGAGGTGACCTGCAGGCATATTCTCTGGTACTTGTACGTCCATAATAATATCCTTGAACTCCGGGGAATGCATATTTGCAGAAAGAACCTCAATTTTGACTCTTGCAAAATTGTTGTAGACGCCATCTGATACAGATACGTTGAGGGTAACTAGAGGATTCGTTCCAAAGTTAGCTAAATTGGTCAATGTAATAATTCCTGTGTTCGGGTTCATACTAAATGTCTGTTGATCATTGCCCGATACGAGGGTATAGCGAAGATTATCTTGGTCAACTATATCAGGGTCGCTAGCCTTTACAATGGTTACAAATTGGTCCCTTTTCGCGTTTATGGAAAGTCCACAGCTGTAAGAAGTTTGCTCGAATTTCGGAGGATTATCGTTGATATCTGTTACTGTAAAAAAATGTATTCGATTATATTTCATCAATATATTAGAAGGCATTTGGTTTGCCATGCATTGAGCTTCTTAGGTTGCTTTTAATCCAAAGTTGTGAGTTCTGGAGTTTAGGTTCGCATAATCAAATAAATACACTGCGCAAAAAAATTAACGCATATTATGGAAATCTCGAATTTATTTTAGAACTGAAGGTGTTCTCGATGATAATTAATTTTTATCAGAATTATGTCTTTGTTCTCGATGGGTTGGACACTGTAAACTAAGCTTATATTCAAGTGTATGTTGAAAATGTATTGAATGTAATTTTATTAAATGAATTAAATATTTCGAAAAAAATTAATTGATTAAATATGTTTTCCACGTTCAACTTTTTTCGTCAATACAGATGTTCTCGATCAATTCTAGTGATCAATAGTTTCTCTTTCGTTTGATTTTCTACACTCGATTGCTATGCAACGCGAAACACGCAATTTGACCCAAGAGGACTGTGCCCAAGCGGTAGTTTTGCGAGAAGAAGGGTGGACATACACAAGAATTGCAGAAAGGTTTGGAGTTTCCCATAAAAGTGTGTCCAGAATGTTGCAGCGATTCAGAAAGATAGGTATGAATGTCCAAAGACCAGGACAGGGTAGACCACGGGTAACAACTGCCATTCAAGAACGTTACTTGAAAGTTTCTTCGTTGAGACAACGGTTTGCAATCACTCGCCTCATTCAAAAATCAGCTTGAGCAAACTCATGGGGTGCAAATTAGCACTCAGACAATAAGAAATGGCCTCAGAGAATATGATTTGAGACCTCGTGTCGCGGCAAGAGGCTCAGCTCTTACCCCAGCCCATCGAAGGGCGCGTTTGGATTTTGCGAGAGAGCATATCCACTGGGAAGAGGCTGATTGGGAAACAGTTCTCTTCACAGATGAGTCTAGATTCTGCCTCTACCATTGGGATCGACGTTCTCTTGTATACAGACGTCCACATGAAAGATATGCTCAGTGCAATTTCCTGAATACTACTGGTTTCGAAGAGGATCGATTATGGCATGGGGTGGAATATATTTGACTGCTCGCACAGACCTAGTGGTCGTTGATAATGGAGCTATGAATGCTGATAGGTATATAAAGAACATTCTTGAAGAGCATGTGGTGCCATTTGCCCCATACATTGGTGAAAATTTAATTTTTATGGACGATAATGCCAGACCCCATCGTGCGCGCATCGTTCAGGAGTACCTTGAAGAGGTTGAAGTCACTCTAATGGAATGGCCAGAAAGAAGTTCAGATCTTAATCCGATTGAGCAGGTTTGGGACAACCTCAATAGAAGGCTGAGAAGTTCAGAAAATCATCCAGCTACTCTTAATGACTTAGGAATCCAACTCAGAGAAACCTGGGAAGGATTAGATCAGAACATTTTAAGATCACTGATTTTGAGTAAGGACCGTCGTTTCCAAGCTGTAATTAACGCAAGGGATGGAAATACCAAGTATTAAATCACTTATCAGCATTCCAGTATATTGAAAATTGTTTATTTCTCTTCTTCCACATAAGATTCGGTGAAATCCTGACTTTTTCTTCCATTTAATGTGTCTTGTTTCGTTCAAAACCTTCCCGAGAGAACATAAAAAATAAGTTTTAAAGTCCATGTAGAGTTAACTTTCATTAAAATTGAGATTATCAGAATGTGTTTTCAATTCTTTTGCGCAGTGTATTAAAAGGCATTTGGTTGGCCGTGCATTGAGCTTCATAGATTGCTTTTAATCCAAAGTTTTGAGTTTAAGAGTTTAGATTCACAGAAGCAAATAAACATTTATTTCACAACTTAAGAATGTGGAATTAGTTCCAAAGGACATTTCAAACTGTGATGGTGAAATTCGAGATGCAATAAGGAATTTTCAAGACTTACCAGTCAACCAGACATGCGCAGTAGTGGATAAGCTAGGGTTTCCTTGATCAGTTGCTACTAACACAAAATGATGTGAGCTGGCCTCTTCATGATCCAAAGATTGCTTCAAAAAAATTGTACCATCATTCTCGTCAATATAGAAAAAATCAGTGGAGTTACTGCTGTCTTTCTGTATAGAATACATGATCTTCTGGTTGATGCCTGTATCGTTATCTTTAGCTAGAACTGTCAAGATGGGGTAGCCGAACTGAGTTGTTTCGGGAACCGAAACGTTGTAACTTTCTTGAACGAATTCTGGTGGGCAATCGTTCACGTCTTGTACTGCTATGGAAACTGGTACTTCTGCGTATACACCAGATACTGAATCAGTAGCTCTTATTACTAGTTCGTACTGGTTTTGTTGTTCGTAATCGAGTTCATCGACCACAGAGATGACACCTGTGAAAATAAGACTATTGATTCTGCCTGAATTATCAGAAATTCTGGCTTAAAGCAAATTTCAGCCATCAATGTATATTTTTTGGGAAATGCGTGGAAGCTATGTGGAAATATTGATGAGGTTCAAGCACGATGGTTATACAAAAATTCACAACTTCACCTTCCACAAAATTAGCTGTCAGTTTGTCACCATACGATATGACATGAGCCATCTATCATTATATTGATTACTTCTATAGGCTTCACACAAGCTTCTGAGACGCTATTAAGATTGTGACAAATAGGATGGTCAATTGTGATTTGTTATAAAGGGTTTTTCAATAAGAGGTGTAATTTTGAATAGCTCACTATTTCGGTAGATGTCACGGTTGAAGCTGTCATTTTTTGACATTTGACAGGTGAAACTACGCCATTAATAAAAATGAAACGATACACGCTTCAAGAACGCATTGAAATTATTAAAATTCACTATAAAAATGGTGAGAATTTGGAAGAGACGGTTCGTTAAACTCGAACATTTTTGGGTCGTCGTGAAGCACCTTGTCGGACCACAATAAAGAAATTGGTGGAAAAATTCGAGCTGTTGGGACATGTTAGTGATGTGAAGAATAAAAACAGTGCGAGTCGCTCAAGAACAGCCGAGAATATTGCTGCAGTAGCCGAAAGTGTTTAAGAAAACCCAGGTGAATGGATTGCGCTATCGAGCGATTATTAATGATTTTTTTATGGCCGAAATTGGATACTATTGATCTGGGCAACGTTTACTTTCAACAAGAAGCTACGTGCCACACAAGCAACGAAACCATTGATATTTTGCGGGAAAAGTTTCCGGATCGTGGTATCTCTCGAAGAGGTGATCCACAATTGGCCACCGAGATCTTGTGATTTAACACCTTGCGACTTCTTCCTTTGGGGCCACGTGAAAGAGAAGGTCTACGCCAATAGCCCAGCGTCGATTCAAGACCTCAAAAGTGGAATTCGTGAGGCTATCGATGACACAGGGCAGCCACTTTGCGATTTGGTTATGGAAAATTCCGTTAGAAGGATATGGTCCTGAAAGCGTGGTCGTGGTGGTCATTTGCCTGATGTTATTTTCCACTATTAACGGCATAGCTTCTTCTTTATAATAAAATAAACATCCGATCATTTATATTGAAAAATGACATTTTTCTTTGAATATCAAAATAGCGCTTCTTATTGGTAAATCCTTTAGTATGTTACCGCCACCTTTGAGAGAATCTTTCTTATCATGATTTATTTTGAGCATATGTGCTGGCTGGGCTCCAAAAGTTCATGGAATGAAAATGTTCGCAATAAGAGGTAACGATGGTTATACAGGGTGTTAACCAAGTATGAAAAATTTGAGGGGGTGATCCCTCAGATCATTTTATGAAAAAAAGTTGTCACAAATGTAGGTCCGGAAATGCATTTTTTCCAAAATTAAAGGTGAAGAAGTTTTACTTGAACACTAACTAAAAAATTGTTACACCTCTGAGATATTTCAAACAAACAAATATTTTCGAATTCTTCGTTCGATTTGTGACCAAAACTCTCCTTTACCTTTTCTTAATGTTAGGCGCAGTTTTTATGTAGAAAAATAACAACGTATAGTCTGTACTACATAATTTGTTAAAGCAAAGACAAATACAAGTTAAGATGCTTTATTTTATTACATAGAAACGGCGCCCCACACGGAAAAAGGGAAAAGAGACTTTTTGTGACAAATTGAATGAAGAATTCAGAAAAAAATGTAAGTTATAATATTTTAGTGGCTTACCACTTTCATAGTCAGTTTTTGAGTAAAAAGATTCAACACTCTGTTCATAAAATGATCTAAGGAATCACCACCTCAAAATTTTCGGACCAGTTTGTAAACACCCTATATTTTCCTTTTCAATATAGTCAACCTTAAGCTGTTTACATTTGAATATCATTTTTGAATGATTTCTGTGGCAGTGGTCCTTAAAAGATCAATGATCATGTTTCGAAAAAAATATGGCACTGAAGTGTTCGTAACAGAATGACGTAATAGTCCTGAGCCTTAATTTATAAATTTCTAGCTGGATCGCCTAACGTCATTGTTTTGCCATTAATCTACATTATTTGTGGAGAATTCTTTTCTACGTTTCTGATTTGATGTTCTGCGTTTGTCGACTACGAATCTAGGCCCTCATCTTCGTTCAAATCTTTTCCGTTGATTCCTTTCATTTCTTGCCTCTTGCGATTGTGCTGCACGTAACTGCGCCATAAGGAGCTTGTTTTATTCAATTCAAAACTGATACGCTTTTATTATGAACCTTTATAAAGGGTTTTCCTGTAAGAGGTGTTATTTTGATATTCAAAGAAAAATGCCTTTCTTCAAAATAAATGATCGGATGTGTATTTTATTATAAAGAAGAAGCTATGCCATTAATAGTGGAAAATAACATCAGGCACATGACCACCACCACCACGCTTACAGGACCATATCCTTTTGATGGAATTTTCCATAACCAAATCACAAAGTGGCTGCCCTATGTCCTTGATAGCCTCAAGAATTCCACTTTTGAGGTCTTGAATCGACGCTGGGCTATTGGCGTAGACCTTCTCTTCACATGGCCCCGAAGGAAGAAGTCGCAAGGTGTTAAATCACAAGATCTTGGTGGCCAATTGTGATCACCTCTTCGAGAGATAACACGGTCCGGAAACTTTTCACGCAAAAGATCAATGGTTTCGTTACTTGTGTGGCACGTAGCATCTTGTTGAAAGTAACCGTTGTTCAGATCAAAACTATCTATTTTCGGCCATAAAAAATCATTGATCATCTCTCTATAGCGCAATCCATTCACCTGGTTTTTCTTCAACACTTTCGGCTACAGCAGCAATATTCTCGGCTGTTCTCGGGCAACGTGCACCGTTCTACTCTTTACATCACTAACTTGTCCCAAAAGCTCGAATTTTTCCACCAATTTCTTTATTGCGGTCCAACAAGGTGCATCACGAGAACCCAAAAATGTTCGAGTTTTACGAACCGTCTCTGCCAAATTTTCACCATTTTCTAGTGAATTTTAATAATTTCAATGCGTTCTTGAAGCGTGTATCGTTTAATTTTTATTAATGACTTGTCAAACGTCAAAAAATGACAGCTTCAAACGTGACATCTACCGAAATAGCGGGCTATTCAACGTAACACCTCTTATTGGAAAACCCTTTATTGCTTCATCAGGTTCGTTCATTTATTGAATGCTGACAACACTCTTATAAACTTGTTTTTTTCTGATAGCTACAAGATTAAGAAAAAAACCTCTGCCCAACTGCGAATAGTATAAGGAAGAAAATACCTGTCAATTTATCCGAAGAACCAGACATAGAAAATTGTTTTCAAGAAAAAGAATGCTGGTTTACGTTTCTGATAACGAAATATATTACGCTGGTTAGAAGAGGGTGCGACAAGTTATCACAATGGGATAAAAAAGCTAGATATAAACGTATTCGTTCCTCTTGGCAGAAATAATTACGTTTGGGACTATCTCTGTTCCGTTTTGTGTTGATAACTTGTAGGGGCGCGTTTGTGTGAAAAGGTGAGCGTCGTTTCTCTTTTCAACTATTCGTAGGACAATAGTGTTTGTGTTATTTTTCTACTTTTCGTTCGGAATTAATGTGAGGAGTTGATGCACTGCGAGAATGTACCTATTGTTTATCTATACCAATGCATTTACAGGGTGAGTCGGGAGGAACAAGCCAAACTCCAGGAGCTTGTTGTACACGTGAGGATTATTCGAAAAAACTTATATATGTTCTTATTCGAATGTCATTTGTTTCCCTTAAAGTATCTACACTTTTCAAGATATACAACTGAAATTTGGCATAAATATTACCATGGATAGTTCACACCATGTGATTTTATGCCGGTTTCGATAGCAAATCCACAGGGTGATATTTTTTCTGGAACACTATTCCTTGTTTTCCCTCAGAACTTTTTTTTGGTGAGCTGACTGTTAATTTGAAAAAAATTTGAGGAAGATATTCGTTGATTTGTAGTATCTGCTGACGATTTTGGGAGGAAAGATTTTGAACGATTTTCTCGGAATCTTCAAAAAATCAAAGTCTTCATGAAAAATCCAGTTAAAAAGCTGTGGTGAATGAATTAATTATTAGTTTTCATTATTATTTTTCCGATCTGTAGCAAAGATTCATGAAAGCTCGAATAACATCATTACAAAAAATTTATTCAAACTTCAACTAATTGTTTCTCGAAAACAAATGAGAATCGTTTAAGAACATAATATGAGTGTTTTCGAATTATTTTCACGTGTACAATACGCTCCTGGTGTTTGGCTCGTTCTTCCCGACCTTGTATACAGGGAGATTTATCGAATTGTATATCGCTTTGTATTCAGTATTTTATACATCTTTGTTTTTCCTCCTAGATGTTTATATACGTTAACCAAACTTTGGGTTTTTTATGATTTGCAGAGGTTTTCGTGATTCTGCATTTCAGTGTGTTTTGAAGTGTAATATTTAAGTTCATTCACTTCAGAAAAATGACTAAATACTGTATTATTAAAAACATTGTTATAAAGGGTGTTTTTTCGAGGTATAGATCTCAAAGTTGGCATTGCTGTTCAAGATAGCGAACGATTTAACAGCTGTTAAGTGATTTATTCTCAGCTTGGCTTGGCAATTCATCATGAATAGACTAACGCCTGAACAACGGTTGCAAATAGTGCAATTTTATTTAGAAAATAATGGTTCTGTGCGGAATACTTATTTGACACCGCTAGACTACTTTCTATGAGGCTATGAGAAGTCATTGTTCTATGCGGATAAGCCACAAACGCTTGACTATTTAGAAGACAACATTCGCCGTGTTATTGCCGATATAAGGCCACAAATGTTGAAGAAATTCATCGAAAATTGGACGTCTAGACTGGGACTACATCCGAGCCAGCCGTAGCGGTCATATGCCAGAAATCATATTTGAAACGTAATGCCACAAGATTATTTTTCGGATAAAAAAATTCATGTCAACGTATTAATCCAGCGTTGTTTTATCGCAATTTAAAGTTCTATACCCCTAAAAAACACCATTCATTTACTTAGTTTTAGTACCCCTCAAAAAAGCACATTTTTGCCTTTTGTTTATATCGAACTGTCAAACTTCAAAACCAAAACAAACGTCCGCATTTTATATCTGATCCTCACATCCATTTCATTGATATAGCGCCTGAGGCCTATCAATGTTCTTATTTATCTAAGTATAACCCAAACAACAAAAGGCCAAAACAATGATTTTAATTATAATTTCATCCTTTGAAACGAATCAATATGGAATATGCATAAACAGAATGACAGCCTTGAGCCTTGTTTATTCCAAATGGTCCTGGAATATTGTGGAAAGCACAAAACGCAATCCAGATATGCATATACAATAAGTACATGATTAGAGCCAGATATATAAAGCATGAATACGGAATATATCAAATAATCTACGCGTAATTGAATTACTGTATCGATTATTTAAAGCCAGATAATAGATTAACTAAGCATGCAAAGCTAGGTTATTTACGGCAGTAATTAATGAAGCATCAACTTGCAATTATAAACACAACAACAGGCTGTTTATTGGTAATGAATAGTGATTTATTCATAATTTATTATGTATATTTCAAAGCTGGGAATGCACGCCAATGAAAACATTTTAAACGTTTAATCTGATCAGAGTCTCTATGTTTTTTCGATTAATTTGGCAATTCATTGTGCACTTACTGTTGAAACCATCTTTTGTTAAACAGCGAAAATTTGGTTGTGCAACTGACTCAGAAAAAGAATTAAACAGTTTACTTATTGAGCGCTCATTCTACTGAAACAAGTGCTATATCATTTTGCCCAAAAGTCTGTAGTTGTCGAAATTTGAGCAGAAAATGGTCTCTAACGATAGGGTTTGAATCCCTGATCACGAATTCGTGTTCAAACTCAATTCTATTTGTCCAGTCAGCACGATAACTTTTGAAGGGATTGTCCTAGAGACTTGAGATTTTCAGGGTTGGTTCGTGTCCCAAATGCCTCCGTTAAGTTTGTTAACCAGCCAAATCGTAGAGGGCCTTTCAAAATTTTTGTTCCTCAATATCTCAGATAAAACGAAACCAATCGAAATGAAATGTTGCGGCCAAATGTAAGATGCTCATCACAAGTCTCATGCAGAATTTTGTGATCATTGTGTGAACATAACCATAAGAAATTCAATTGGAATATCGAAAAAAAGAAATTTAAATTTTCATAACTAGATATCTCATTCCAGTGAATGGTGCATTAAAACTAATACACTGAATGTTCATGCAAAAGTTCGCATCATTAGAACCATCAAATTAAATATTTTTTTCCGCCGACCTCGAAATAAAGGGTGATTTTAATGTGTACAAAATTGATCATTAATGACTCATTTCAATGCTCAATTGTTTTGGCTATTTTAATGTGCAATCCTCATGGTAACCGTTCACAAAGTATTCAGAAACACTACGAGAAATGTCAAAACTCTTCTGGAACATAGATACATCGAAATTTCATTATGACAAAGGTACGTCTTATGCAGAATGAAAATGTTTTTTAATCAAGAATTATTCATACATAATTCATATTGCGATCGTCCGAAAAATCTTGTAATCAACTCGATTATTAATCGAGCGACTAATGGTCTCGAACTATGAAAGCGTTCGCTCCGCTCACGCTTTTAAATATCTTGACCATTAGTCGCTGTCTTTAATAACCTAGTTGATTAAATAACTATTAACTGTTGATTTTTTAATTATTTAATTTTTTCGATAATTTTCAGAATATAATTCCGATCGTGCTTAGATTCTGAATTTCGATACTCGAGAATCTCAAGTCCCGTACAAAATTCGGAAGTAATAGCATATTTGCTCCACCAATGAACGAGCGCTCAAAAGCATCTGCTTAGAGCTTTTCTTAAAGCTTTCGTCTGATTTTGACAGTCATTGTGCACTTACTGCTGAAACCAGTAAACAAGTAACTGATTCTTATTTATATTTCTTTTAAATCATTCTCAAACCCAACCTGAAATATACACTAAATATACAGGGTGCTCAATACTCACAGGGGCCATTGTTACTGTCGGGAGCTGTGGAAAGGAAAACTATTTAAGAGTGACATCCATATCAAGCTCTTTTTATGGAATAAAGATAAAAAGTTATACCTATTAGGAATATATTTAGTGCAAAATTGGGGTTATTTTATATAATTGTTATTAAAAACCAAAACCAAATCAATCAGGTATATAAAACAAAGGTGCATGTAAGTCTTTCAATGAAACAATTGAATTTTTCCCTATCTGTTACGTTAATGTTTCGAGATAATAAAATGTTATAAAGAAAACGAAATATTAAAATAACTACATGCAAACCACAGTAATACTCTTGAATGCATTACTAAAAATGAATTCAGAATGGAAAAATTAATCTTTTTATATCTTATAGTAATTCAATTTGCACAAGTTTATTGTCGAAAAAAATGATTTGAACTATTATTTCAATAATAATAATATCCGGAACGTTTTTGTCTATGTTGATATTTTTATTTTTCTTACAAAATGTGAGTTGAAAAATTGAAGGAAGTATCACAATATAAAACCAATAAATCAATATTTTTTTTATCTATTTTCCGATATAATTTTCTGGCAATAAACCGATTCCACTAGGAACAGCAAAATCTTCGAATTGTTCACATAAGAAAGTTTTTCCTCGAGAGCCAGAAACAAACGAATCTAAACAAAACAAATTCGAGCACTTCAGCCTACGTTAACAAATTATTCTATTCAACGCATCTATACCAGCATACAAGAAACTTTTCAAGGACTTTCTTAACTTCACCGGATAGATTTTTCCAAGTTTCGTTGATTAAGTTGGCACCCCTGAAGGGTACGAATATAATTCGTATTTCAAGGAAATACGAGAAACAACGGGAAATACATTTGCAGGATATAAATTTTCCTTCACTAGGTATGATTGGAAGAATGTACGAAATACAGAAAATTGTAAAACTGGATTTGATTGATAGGTCTTCAGATAAGGTATAATGTTCTAATAGAGAGTTAAAAATAATCATTAATCGATTGATAAATTTGTTGTTATACAGTGCGCGTCAAAATTATGGGACAAATTCGTTTTCTCAGAAGAAGAATATTTGGCGACAAAATCTTGAAACAGGTCAATTTTTGTTTCACCTTTACCAACTTTTGATGCATTTTTGAAGGATTTTTGATGCACCTGTACCATTTTCATCAAACCTCTAAATTTTTCGAATAGAGAAAGTGGATCATGTGGTATTTTTTTTTTGCAAAGTCTTTGTATCTTCTTCACAGGCTTGCAGAAATTTTCTTGATTATTTCTGCACGCCTGTAAAGAAGATACAAAGACCTGACCGAAAAAGTATCATATGGCCCACTTTCCCTACTCAGATTATACAGGGTGGCCGGACGATTGACGTCCAAAAGAAAAAAACAGGTCCCTCGTCTCATGAGGTATTCGAATCACCCCCATGTATGTTATGCGATTTTTCACGGTTTCCGAGTTATGAATTTTTTTATGAACTTTTGAGAATTTTCAACTTGACCATATTAAAAATGATAAAAAAAAATGTACAAGAGTTTTCTGATATATTTTTTTGTAAATAAATCGCCATGAAATTTACTTTTATACATAAAATAACCAGCATCGTGAATTTGATAAAAATTATAGAAATGTTGGTCTGAAGTGAAAAATTTACGTATTTTGGATCATGATCCAAATTTTCAAATTTAAATTAAAAATGTAAACAGGCTAATTCATGGTTTCTCAGTAGGCTTAAAAACTGCGCTCAACACTCAGCTTTCAGAATCATTAATAAAAAATGGTACTAAACAGTCCATTTTTGCTATAATTAGCCTTCAAAGTCAGCGAGGTGAAAAAAATCAATGAACTTGACGTTTACTCAAAAATTATGTTTTGCCATTTTAAGCTTTTTCTGAACAACTTATGATAGAAAATGCTGAAAATTTGCTTTAGGAGAAAAGTTTTGGATAAGAAAAAGAAAAAGGTATGGCAATAAATCACACATCAAATAGATAAAAAAAAATCTATTTTTAAAAATTGCAATAAAAAAAATAAATGAATAAATAAATTTTGCGAAGGTGTAGAATGTGTATTGAGGCCGGAGGTGGCCTTTTTGGAAACATATTGTAAATTTTATACATAAAATTCTTTTTATCTACATGATGTGTGATTTATTGCCATACCTTTTTCTTTTTCTTATCTGAAACGTTTCTTCTTATGTTAATTTTCAGCATTTTTTATTATAACTTGATCAGGAAAATCTCAAAATGGCAAAAAATCATTCTTGAGTAAATGTCTAGTTCTTTGATTTTTTCCACCTCGCTGACTTTGAAGGCTAATTCTAGCAGAAGTAGACTGTTGAGTACCATTTTTATTAATGATTCTGAAAGCTGAGTGTTGAGCGCAGTTTTTAAGCCTACTGAGAAACCATGAAGTAGCCTGTTGAAAATTTAGATCATGATCCAAAATACGTAAATATTTCACTTGAGACCATTTCTATAATTTTTATCAAATTCACGATGCTGTTTATTTGACGTAGAAAAGTACATTTCATGGCGATTTATTTACAGAAAAAATATATCAGAAATCTCTTGTACTTTTTTCAATATCATTTTTAATATGGTCAAGTTGAAAATTCTCAAAAGTTCATACAAAAATTCATAACTCGGAAACCGTGAAAAATCGCATAACATACATGGGGGTGATTCGAATACCCCATGAGACGAGGAAACCGTTTTATTCTTTTGGACGTCAATCGTCCGGCCACCCTGTATAAAGGGTTGATGGGGATGGCACAGGGTGCAACAAAAATCATTCAAAAATGCATAAAAATTTGGTAGAAGTGATACGAAAATTGACCTATTTCAGGATTTTGTCGCCAAATATTCTTCTTTTGACAAAATGAATTTGTTTCATAATTTTTGGTGAAATGAAAAAATCTGAAAAAGTATGAACTATTTTGTAATCTACCGCATTATATGGAATTACAGATCAAGAACCATAAAAAAATAGGATTTCACTTCTCGAGCAAATTCACTATTCCTGAATCTAAAAACAGCAATTGTTTTTTTTTTGATAAGAATCCATTAATTTAGTATTTCGATGATCTTCATTGAAATTTGCACCAGACATATCGTTATTGACCAGCTAAATACCTATTTCATTTTGACTCTATTGTTTCGAAAATATATGAAAAATCAAATTTAAAATCGTTAGAACTGAAGAACTTTTCGATTGCTTTGGTTCATGAGATAATTAATACCCTGAATTTACTCTTAAAAATTGAGCCTCTAGTTAAATGAGTCGTGAAATACTTCGAATAAAATTCTATTCGATTGAAAATAAAAGAGGTTTTACTTGATGACAACAAGATAAAATGCAAACTCCATGCACAAAACTTGAAGACTTATCAAACATCTATCGGACAAACGATTAAAAAATACCAAAACAATACAACGCGACTCAAAGCAAAGCTTAGCGATAATTAGTAAAAATTAATCGAGTTCAACTATCAAAGCACACCATTTATACCTCTAAACACCCTCGTATTCAAATATCGTCCAATCTGGTAGGAATAGTCGATAAAATATCCAATTCTGGACCAAGCTGTTCGAGGAAAGTACTTTTGAGTATCGATAAACGGAGTCAAGAACCGGGAAGAATAACAATTTTACCTACATGCTGCACTTACCTGTATTGAAATCAAGTGCGAACTCTTCCAGGTCGTTTCCTTTGACGATGCTATAAATGAGTTTCCTGGATAACGGCGATTCGGCCACTATAGATAGAGATAGGGGTGAGTGAAGCTCCACATTTTCAGGGATGCTTTCTGAGTAAAACTGTTTTTTGAAGACCGGCATTGATCTATCTATTACTTTCACGTGGACTGTAACGTCTGTTCTGCAAGGGGTTATTCCTGGAAAATTCAGATTAGATTAATAAAGGTCGAGAATATTGAGAAATGTAATAAAACACACTATTATTGTTTATTATAATCTTCGGCGATCGATTTCGGAATTATTCCATCATCAGGCCAGCTGAAAGTATACAAATGTAGAACATGTATTCATTTAGGTCAGAGTATGCAACTTACTAATAAAATAATGATAATATAAATAAATACATGTTCTACATTTGTATACTTTCGGCTGGCCTAAAGATGGAATAATTCCGAAATCGATAGCCGAAGATTATAATAAATAATACATAGAAACTTCAATTGGAATATTGAAAAGAAGAATCTTTATATTTCCATAACAGGAGGTCCGCTTCAAGTAAAATTTAGTTAGTGAATGAAAAGGGATATACTAAATTCTCATGCAAAATTTTGTGGCCATAGTGTAGACTGAAACATAGAAAATTCAATTGGAATATTGAAAAGAAGAATCTTCATTTTTCCATAACAGAATATCCGATTCGAATGAAATTTATTTTGTGAATGAAAACTGATATACAGAATGTCCATGCAAAAATTTAAAAGGATCGCATATAGAATGTATTTTTTTCTACAAACGTCATAAAATGACAAGGTTCGCGCATTGGCAAGAATATGCGAAGTGACCCTTTTTTCATTTTCCTTTGTTACTATGACACCGTGCGCGAAGTAGTGTGCGAAATACTTACTTCGCACACTGCATGTAAACTATATGGGATTTTTATATTTTAACTTGGTGAATTTCTTGAAATCCACGTTTTCTTTAACAGTGAGTGTTGCTTTCAACATAGAATATATTGCCCATAGTTATAATACCTAATTACTCGATTTGAAAAAACAGTTCAAACCTTGATATTTTATTTATATCTTTTACATATTTCGTTTACTGAATAATTTCCAGAATATAATTGCGATTGTGCTGAGATTCTGCATTTATGTATTTGGTATCATTCTCAAGTCCCATTTAAAAGAATTTGGGGTAATAGTCTTATTGCATCACCAATGAATGAGCGCTCAAAAGCTTCTGCTCAGGGTTTTTCTTAAATTTTTTTGTCCCCTTTCCCCAACTGCCATCATTTGATGACTGGCTGGGAAACCTTAGAATGACCCTGGACAAATGAAATCGGTTATACCTCTCTCTCTCTTGCAAGGTATAGAGTTCCCACACTAGAAATTTCTTCAAATTTTAACTGTACCATAGAGATAGGATAGTATATGTAGAGGTGCCATCATTGAAATAAACGTGGTATCAGATTCGAAATACTACTACCACCTAACGTCAAATTTGACAATCGTTGAATTTTTTGTAAAAATAGTGATTTTTGCGCCTTTTCCTAGTTAAATTGTGATTTTTTCTGCTGAATGATATACAATATAATGGTATCGTGTGCTGTAAGGCTTTCTTCAAGCAGAGAAGAGAAAGATATGACGAAAATTATAGGAAAAATATATCACAGGTAGGGATGAATACTGAACAGATACGCCTTCGAAATTTTTGCAAGTCTGTATTGGTAATATATCTTTTTATATGTCTGAATAATATGCCTGAAGAAAAATTGTTTATTTGATATCCAATTGACCTCATTTGAACAGGTTTCCTGAAGACCCAACACGTCCTATTTTAAGGGTGAAATTTGTGAACTGAAAAATCTGGCAACTTAATTCAACCCTGAACTTTCCGCCATATTGGTCCCCGACTAAGCCCCGCCCAGTGGTACTATTTTTTCTTACTCAATTGTATGTCATAGCGTCTCTTCTCTATTATATCTCTATGAACTGTACAGAGTGACCAGAATTGGTCATGCCTGAAATTTTCAACCCTTAAAGATGGAAAATGAATTGCACCTCGCGGTCTTTTTTTTCTAGGAACTCATTATGCCGTCAACCGCATTGCTATATCGTCCTATATTTTTAAGTTATAAGCCAAAATTGACATTTGAACAATTTCAACTTTGGCCAAAATATTCGTTTCTGTTTATGCTATGCACTGGAAGCAGAAAATTATTCACACCCTTTCCTGATAGAAATCCTGCGGTTTTATCAAATTTCAGCGTAGGAGTTCCTACGTCAACACCACATAATGTGAAAGTCATAACAAAATCGTCATAATACGTTTCATTTTCTCACATAAAAACAGCACCCCTTACAAAAAACTCAGAAGAGATTTTTCGTCACAAATTAAAGGAAAAATTCAAGAATAATAATAATTTTAAGATATCTCAGTGGCATACCACATTTTAGTCGGTTTTCAAGAAAAACTTTACACCAAATATCTTGAAAACAACGTATATCCGGACCTACATTTATAAAACCTTTTTTCATCAAATGATCTGAGGAATTATCCCCTTGAATATTTCGATCAATCCAGAAACACCATGTATATGTATTTTCAAACGAGAAAAACATGGTGATTATTTTTGAGTGAAAATGAACTATTGTTTCAATAAATAAACAAAAATTGTTGAAATAAAGAAAACCCCTCAGCAGAAATTAGATTAAGCCACTGAAGTCCTATCAGAAAAGTTTAGATATATTGTTTTTGTTTCAAATTTACAGCACAAACAGGAACGGAGATAATAATCAAAGTAAAAATTGCCAAACTGTCAATTTCGGCTTATAACTCGAAAATGAAAGACGATAGCGCAATGTGGTTGACAACAAAATAAGAAGAAATATGAGCCAATGTGTCATTAATTTTTCTCTATCCCATCGGGTTGAAAAGTTGCTATTTAGATAACAACATTTCTGGTCATCTTGAACAATACCATGTGACTCCTACGAACATGTGAACGTAACCATGTGAATTACGCAATTTATTTTTGTGAGAAATATCAGGGGTCGTTTCTTTTTATTGTATTTCTTCATTGTAGAACAATACTTTTATAGTATGCGAAATATCCATCTAACCAGAAGAAAATCAATTATAATCAGAGAACCCCCTCCAGGTACAGCCACATGTAACATTAGCTAAGTCATTCTCTCTCACTCGACGAACTGGACCAAGAAAGTCCTCTCACTCAGCAAATTGGAACTGAGGAAACTGACGGGCGCTCTCACTGGGCACTGTCCCGTGAGGTATCACTTAAAAAACATGGGAAAAGCGCCCGATAATACATGTCGCTTCTGTCAGGAAGCCACCGAGACAGCCAGACACCTGCTATGCGAGTGTGAAGTGTTCACCAGAAACGGCTACGGCATCTTGGTTCCTGGTTCCTAAGCCCTGAACAAGTAATGGATGTGGCCCCAGAAAGGTGGTGAAGTTCATGAGACTTTGCTGCCTGACTGGTAACAGCGCGGGGATGCACAATAGATCTTAAGGTCAAGGTGCTCGCAAGGTCGGTTTTGATCTGTCGCCCCTCCTCTAATCTAATCTAATCTAACATTTGATACATGGTTAATTTAAACTTGGTCTTAAATTTAACACCCTCCGTGTCGAAGTGGAAATTCTGCTATAAATAAAGCAATAAACTTTCCCCATCACCAACAAATTAAGGGCAACCGAGAAATCAAGTTTCTACGATATTTGTTTCCCTTTACTTAGGCTTGACTTACGTGCCATGCCAAGTTGTTCATTAAAAGTCATATCAAAGGATTTCTTTTCAAACTTTAAATCGTTTTCTGCGATTTCGAGAAGAATAATCGTACTGTCGATTTTGAATGATGAACCCTTGAGACAGATACTATTAATTTCTGCTTGATGTAGAAGACGCTGAAGAAACTCTACAATACAGGGTGCCTCATTTGAAAGTGTGGACCTTAAATAACTCAACAACGAATCAGAATTGGTGAAAACATGTCGATTTCTTATGACAGGGGGACTTGATCTGGGATACAAAGCTTGTTTCTACTAGCAACCCACTGAAAAGGGTTGCAACCATTTAAGGGATTTGAATCGATTAGACGAAGGTGGCGATATTTTCCAAACTATTATGAGATTCTGCAACATCCCATATTACGTTAGGTAGTATATCACACAAAGTAGCTAATAAAGTGTTATTTTGATATTCAAAGCAAAATGCCATTTTTCAATATAAACGATCGGATGTTCATTTCCTTATAAAGAAGAAGCTATGCCGTTAATAGTCGAAAAACCATCAGGCAAATGACCACCACGACCACGCTTACAGGACCATATACATGTACTTTAATAAAATTTTCCATAACCAAATCGCAAAGTGGCTGCCCTATGTCCTCGATAGCATCGCGAATTCCATCTTCGAGGTCTTGAATCGAGGCTGGGTTATTGGCGTAGACGTTCTCTTTCACGTGGCCCTAAAGGAAGAAGTAGCAAGGTGTTGACCACAATATCTCGGTGGCCAATTGTGATCACTTCTTTGAGAGATAACACGGTCCGGAAAATTTTCCGTTTTGTTGAAAGTAAACGTTGTCCTGATCAATACTATACAATTTAGACCATAAAAAATCTAAAGAACGACGAGGAATGGACAAAACTGAATTTGTTCAACACTTTCGGCTACAGCAGCAATATTCTAGGCTGTTCTTGAGCGACGTGCACGGGTTTTATTCTTCACATCACTAACTTGTCCCAATAGCTCGAATTTCTTCACCAATTTCCTTATTGCGTTTGACAAGGTGCTTCACGACGACCCAAAAATGTTCGAGTTTTACGAACCGTCTCTGCAAAATTTTCACCATTTTCATAGCGATTTTTAATAATTTCAATGCGTTCTTGAAGCGTGTATCGTTCCACTTTATTAATGGCGTAGTTTCTACTTATAAAATGTCAAAAAAATGACAGCTTCAAACGTGATATCTACCAAAATAGTGGGCTATTCAAAATAACACCTCTTTTGGCTCGTTTGGATGATTCTTTATATTTTACATCGGTTGACTTCATGACTTTTGTGGTTATCATATGAATTCGTGGAACCAATTTGTAAGTTCCGTTTTACAACAAATGCTGAACATCTTAAATTTTATATATTTTTGGTTTCTAAAAATGGCGAACGCCGATACTTGTAAAACCTAGATAAATAAACAAGGTTCCAGATTTTTGAAGAGTTTTAAGACGCTGTTCCTTTGTGTTCGTTTTCACGATAACTCTTCGGTATGGGATTCTACGCATTAATCGTCACAATTTTCCCGAAATAGAAACAACCGAACGTACAATTCAAGAGAAACAAAATAATGACTACTCACCCTTGTCATAGGCAGCAATCAAAAGTTCATACTCCTTGTTGTGTCCCTCCAAGCTCTGCTTTATTTCGATATCTCCACTCTCCCTTTGAACTTTGAACAGTTCACCGTGACCTTTGATAAGCTCGTATCTGACCTCTCCATTCTCAGCGGCGTCCAGATCGATGGCATGGACCTTCGTTATGACGCTGCCCTTCTTGTCGTCCACAGACACCACCGCGTAGTATGGCAAATTCACGAACATCGGACAGTTGTCGTTTATGTCGACAATCGCAACTTTAACAATCACGTGGGCCACTCTGGGTCTTTCAGTTTTCGCGTTAACACTTCTAGCTTCGACTATAAGCTCGTAACTGTCTTGAATTTCCCGATCGAAGCGTTTACCAGTGGTTCGTATGACGCCCGAGGTGTATCCTATGGAAAACATGTCAGTTGGGTTGAGTATACGGAACTCTATGTGCTCGTTGAGAGCGCTACCAAGCACGTTTACAACGCAAACGTTGGTGATTTTCGTGGAGTTTTCGATGATGGTACCTTCGTATAAAGGTTTTTGGAAGACCAAACCGGAGCTGTCTGATTCCTCGACCTTCACGAAGACCTTTGCGACTTTAGAGAACTTCCCGTCAGAAACGCGGACGTGCAGGACGTACAAGGGTTTCATGTTGTTAGGTTGTAAGACTACAACGTGGCCCGTTTGGGAATCAATCCCGAAAACTCCAATCTTGTTGCCTTCGATGATGTCGTAGCGAAGCTTGGAGATCTCAGGGCTGTCTGGGTCAGTGGCGTTCACCTGCAATACCGAAACCCCCTTATAGGTGGGAAGGAGAAGAGTGACGTTGTAGACACTCTGGACAAATCTCGGTGGGGAGTCATTAACGTCAGTGACCTCGATGTCGACCCTCGCCGTGGTCTCGGAGGAGAGCTTGGGATTGCCAAGATCCGACACTTGAACGTGGAAGGAAAAACTGCGATGTGTTTCGTAATCCAATAATTTTATCGTCCTGATTGCTCCGGTGTTGGAATCGATCTGGAAATAGCGCCTGGGTAGTATTTCGACGATGTCGTAATGAAGCAGCGCGTTAATTTCGGAATCCTCGTCTACGGCCTTGATAACTAAGGGTTCGCTGGTTCTGGTGAGAATGAGCGAGCTGATTGCGGCAGATTCGCTGATAACACCTGAATAGTTCGCTTGCACAAATTGCGGCGCATTGTCGTTCTTGTCCAGTATGTGTATTATCACGTTGCATGTGGCCGATGCTGATGCCTGGAAAATATACATTTCTCAGGAATGTGTGGATTTAAAGAAGTTCGAGGTTTATTAAAGAGATCTTTATGCAGCGTGTCGAAAAAGTACCGTAACTCAGTAACAATTCTTGTACGAAGAATTGAGGAAATTCTTCGTACTCGTCGATTTTTAATTTCCAAAGTAATTCATCCTATGTTTTTTTGAATTTTGTAGTTTTCACTCCCTACGCCCAGCTGTCCTCTATTTTTTCAGAGACCTGCTTTTGAAATTACAAATCCATGGATTCGTGAATTTCCCTTTGTAATAGTTAGTAAATGAATAATGGCCTGATTGCAATAATATCCAATCAAAAATTGTACATTATTTACTTATTTTTTCATACAAAAATAGAACAACCAATTTCACTTTCAGTCACATAACTGAAAAATTGATGAAAAAGGTATTGAAATCTCTCACCTCCTACGCCCAACACTTTTTTTTAAATAGAAAATTATGGATTGCGACATAAAATAAAATGAGTAATTGAATAAATTTTCCTTTGATGTCTCACAATTCGAATACATATTTCCATTTGAAAAAATTAAGTAGAGGGAGGCTGGGCATAGGGGGTGAGAAATATCAAATTAAACAAAGCATAGGATAAATAATTGCTCTTGAGAGTGAAAATCAACGGTTGCGCGGATTTTCCTCAATAATTCTTTGTACAAAAATTATTGACGCGTTACGATATTCTATATTGACACGCTGTATATTTGGGTATACGATTCTAGAGAGTTATTGGGAAAATTTTATATCAACATAATTCCTCGAACACACATAACCTAAATGTCATTTCGACCTAAATTTTCGATTTTGAATTTTTGAGCGTTCGTTCTACTTAAACGAGTGCTATATCGTTTTGCCCAAATGTCTGTTATTTTCGAATTTTGAGGCGAAAATGGTCTCAAAAAATCAAAAGGTCCGACTCCTTGATGACAAATTCGTCAGAATAAAATATTCTGTACGTGGGGCCGTCCGTCCGGCCGTTAGCACGATAAGTTTAAAATGTATTGTCCTAGAGACTTGAGATTTTCAGGGTGTTGGGTTCCCAAATGCTTCGGTTAAGTTCGTTAACCAGCCAAAACGTACAGATTGTTCCATAAAAAAATGGTCATTGAAAATATTTGTTTCTCGATATCTTCGACAAAACGAAACCAATCGAAATGAGATTTTGCGACTACATGCAAGATGCACATAATAAGCCACATGCAAAATTTCGTTGCCATTGTCTAAACAGAACCACGAAAAATTCAATTGGAATATTGAAAAGAAGAAACTTCATATTCATATAAATAAATAGATATCCGATTCGAGTGAAATTCATTTTGCGTATGAAGACTGATATCTCAGAACCATAGAATTTATTTTTTTGATTGTCAAGTTTTTACATATTTCAGTGATTGAATAATTTCCTAAATATTATTCTTGCATTCTTATATTTGCTATCAATCTCAAGTCCTATACAAAATTTTGAAGTAATAGCCTCATTCATAGACAAACTAATAAAATAGATGAGCCACTCGTATATTCCGCGACATCTGTCGAAGGAGGAGACTAATACACGAAAAATTATTTTCAATTTGATAGTTAGATGTCGTTGCATTCATGGAAATCCTATCGAGAAAATAGTAAGTATGTAAAATCATTATTATCAAAAAACCTTTGAATTGTCAACTGACACAAGGAGTGGTTTGACACGTTCTTTTTGAAATATAATAAATTTCGATATGCCTGCAAGAGTGAAGACGTGCTGTGTTATTGAATGTGAAAATCGAGATGCAAGAAGGTAATTATAAAATTTACATGTATATTCTGTTAAATATAAGAATTAAGATACTCGTAGTTTTCAAAAAAGTTTTTCATGTATTGAATAAGTTTAGTCGGTAAATACTCATATTTTGTATTATTGAATTCATTAGTTTTAGTTTTTGAGAATGTTTTCAATGCAATTATTAGTTTATTCATTAGAGAAATAAATCTGTATTTTCAATTGGTGATACCTATTTCAGTTAATAAATTTTTATTCTATACAGAATTTGATTATTGATCCTCATTTCTCGATCCCAAAAGAAAATCAGATGAAAGTTCGTTGCAGGTATTATTTTCATGAAAATAAATTTCCTCACTCATCGATAACTTGCACGAATCCATTTCTGATTTCCTTTTGGAAATTGAATTTCAAAAAACGTTTTGCCTCTTGTATATGGGTGTACCTACCTATTCAAAAGGTGCACTACAGAATTCTTTTTGAGGCAGCTTTACGATACAGATTCCTTTTTCAATTGAGCTTTTTTCACGAATTAGTAATGTTGTACAAAAAAAGATGGCCTTGAAGCTTGTTCTACTAGTGTCTCATCTATTCTCCGTTTAGTTAGTCTATGGCCTCATTGCTCCAAATGAACGAGCTCTCAAAAGTACCTGCTCAGGGCTTTCATTTTTGATCATTATTTCGAAACAGGAATTATATATTCAGCATGAAATATCGTTGGTTGAATTCATGGGATATAATAAACTAGTATTATGAGAAATTTGCTTGAACATCTGAGGTTCTGAAAGTCGTCACGTGGATGAGCCAGACCTAGTTTGATTAATTTTTCGAAATTACAAAGAATTTCAAGGAAAAGTATAAAATTTACTGTATCTCAAGGGACATAAGTGATATTCATATTACTTTCTACTTTATCCTTGAACCAATTCGAGTATTCAATAGCGACACTTACACGAAGAGATAGGGGTTCTTTCTTTGTGGCCGAAAACTTTCCTGAAGGTCTCAATATGCGTACCTATTGCTCATCTGTACGGTAACTTGAATAAGAGCTTTTCCAGAATAACATGCAAAAACCATTATTACATCTACGTTGCAGCAATAAAATTTAAGACCTGTATCACTACAGAACTGTGAATTTTGACAAAGTTAAAACGATATTTCAGATATTAAGGTTATGCTACCATGCATTGAATACATGAGAATAGAAGATATAAAATTTTCTTCAATTCATTCCATTAACTACTTCAAAAAAATTGATTCTGTTTGAGTAAGAAATCTAACAGAAAATCACCGTAAACTCAGTCATTGAACGAATGAAAAAATCAGTATTCATCATCAACTTACCATGTTAGTAGCAGTAATGGTCAAATTGTACAATTTAACAGCCTCATAATCCAGATATGCTTGCGTCGTTATAACTCCAGTGCTTGGACTTATCAAAAAGGCACTTCCGGTGTTGCCATCCACAATCTCATACTGCAGAGACGACGTACTTCTAGCTGTCAAATGAGCAACGTAGCTACCTAAAGGCTGATCTTCGTATATCTCAGCTGCTATGTCTTTCCGCGTGAACCTTGGTGGAGCATTATCCGCCATCGTGAGCAGAATATGGGCTGGTACGGTTGAGGACAAAGAGGGCTGTCCATGGTCAGTCGCCTTGATACGCAGCATATACTCGTTGACAGACGTCATATCCAATTCCCTCGCAACAGTGATCGTTCCAAGGTCAGGATGGATGTTGAACATGTTTCCGATGTTGCCAGATATGATGGAATAGGTGACTCGTGCGTTTTCGCCTTTGTCGTGGTCTGCTGCTAGGGCTCTGAGGACAACACTGCCTACTGGGGCTGACTCGAAGACTTTTCCCACCAGTATTTGCTCGGAGAAATGTGGAGCGTGGTCGTTGTGATCGTGGACCACAACACGTACTCTAGCGAAGTTTCGTTTGGCGGGGGTGCCACCATCGCGAACCATGACAGTTAGGAGATGTTCTGCTAGGGATTCTCTGTGGAAGACATAATAGATTAGGGGTGTACTACAGAGTGAAAAAGTAAATTGGAGGTGTTATTGGAGTGTATGATATTCGGCACATCCCACTCGAGAATCATAGAACCCAACAGTATTGACCTGCTGGGACATGGTCAGAAAATCATCAACTGTACCAGTTTTCTGGGTATTTCACTAGATCACCAATTGAACTGGCATAAGCAAATTGATACACTCCAAAGAAAACTTAATGTTTCGGGCTGCTTAAAATGATATATTTTTCTAACTTCCAATCAATTATATGTTATGGAATCATTATGTGGGGAAATAGCTCCGATATACCTATGCCGGATTTTTGTCATACAAAAAAGAGCACTAAGAACAATGCTTCGTTTATCCCCGAGAACATCATGTATTTTCACTATTGTTGCACTCTATATATTCAGATGGCTTCTTTTCGTGCGGAAAAATAGAAGTCTAACATCTAACAGTTTCACTATCCGAAATGTTCTCTTACTCTAACACAGAGAAATGTTGAATATATGTGCCTTGTAATATTCAACAAACTGCCGAAATGATATCAACTTTTGAGTGATGTCCGCAGTTTCAAAAGAGAAGCTAAAACCCGTTGATCTAGAACCATGCTCTATTGATGAGTATCTGAATAAAGATTTTTCTGTGTGAATTATTATTTTTTATTTCCATTGCTGACTTGTTTTTTCAAAATGTTTGTTGATTTTGAAAACATCTTTATGTACTGGCAAAATTGAATGATCGATCAAAATTTAAGAGAAGTTTGTTGTTTCCTTGTTCTTGAACCTTAGAGATTAGAATTGGAGCCATTTTGTTTTTGAATGAAACTTGATTTTCAGAGAATAACAGTGATTCTGATACTTCAAACTTGTTATTTCGGTTTTCCAAAGTGAAAAAAGATGCAAATTTCGTAGTTTTTTCAAAAATAAATAAAATTTAGATGGCGCAGTGAATTTGTCTGAAAAGAACTGTGTTGTGTGACGTTAAAGAAGATGGCTTTGAACATGATAAAACAACGCGTTCAAATGGGTGAATTATTTTATGAAAGTCTATGAAAAAAGTTCTTAAAAATTTGAAACGTGAATTTATGGTTGACCGAACCATCCAGCTGAAGGTACTATTGGTCGAATTATTGAAAGATTTCAAGAGAAATGTTGATAATAAATAATAAATATCAAGTTGGTTCGTGAAGACCCTGAAAAGTCCATTAGACGACGTTCACAACAAGTTTGACTCAGTAACCACAACGTGGCGCATTTTACACAAGGATTTAGCTTTGAAGGCATTTTGCAAATGATACAATTGACTTACTGAGACAAAAACTCCCTAGACGAATAATCTCCTGAAACAGTGGTGTCAATTGGCCACCACGATCATGTGATTGACACCCGTGGACTATTTTATTTAGGGTTACGTGAAAAGCCAGGTTTATAAGAATAATCCCCAATCGATACCTGAATCTGAGGATGAAAATATTCGTGTCATTAGCGATAAAGAGCCGCAATTATGTCACAATATCATAGAATATTTTAACGAAATAGTGGACTTCTGTAGAGCTGCAAGTGGAGGTCCTGTGGCAGATATTAATTTTCATATATGAATGTCGTAATTGATAATTCAATTCTTCAAGTGATGGATATGAATGCAAATTATTTAATTGTAAACGGTAAATTCTCTGACACAGAATTTGTAAGAGTTCAATTTACTGACAGCTAATAAATGTCAGAAGCTAGTCGCATTAATTTTGCTGAATTTCAAGTTCAATTTTGCGATTACCCTGAAGACGGCTGGCGAATGCTTGCCGCAACGTTGGATAGAACTATCCATGATGATGGAAACAGCCCAAATAATCTTTCAACAAACATGCAAATTATGTGTTTATTCTTGAAAAAAGCGCAATTCGAAACATCCTTATTATGTTCACATAATTTAAAATTTGTACAAATACCATTTCATGGAGATTCATGAGGTTTATCCCACCAAATAGACGCGAAAAGAATTGTAACGGAATGTGAAAATTGCCCATCCTTAACGGTGAAAAACGAAGGCCTTAAACCGTACACGTCTAAAAATCTTTTAGTCGAACGAGCGATGTGTTTAAAGCCCGTAAAAATTGATTCCCATAACAATCATCCTTGGCGGACAACTTAAGTACATAAGAACACAGAAACGCACTTTTCCATAATGAAAAACAAACAACCTACCTGTCCAAGATGAAGGCGAGATATATCACTTCACCTATAGAATCGATTTTGAAGGCTAGTAGCGTTCCTTGCAGAATACGAGCAATAAACAGGTATGGAAAATCACATCGTGAACATACGATATTCGATGCTTCAGAGAGAGAACTTTTATTATGACGAAACGAATAATCAATTAAAAATAATGTTGTTGTCTTGTAACGTGGTTTTCTCGGCGAAACTTACCTCGAGCGCCAGCTATTCTTTTTTCTAATAAGGGAGAATAGCAAACCTACCAGGGCAGCTGCTAGTCAGAGACAGAGTTCGTCGTTATCTAAGATAGTAGCGATAACAGAGAAAATCAGAAATAGAGCAAATTTACACAGTTTATTCAGATAGCGAAAAATAGTTATACAAAAAAAATACAGTGAAATAAGACGCTATATGAAATCAATACAAAATATAAATTGGTCAGTTTTGTCTGACTGCGAGCACTTTCAAGAGAAACAAAGATTTTCCCGGTACGAGTCAGCCAGAATAGAAAGTAAGTTAATTTAAACGGTTAATTCAAATATATATGATAAAATCAGGAAAACAGGAATAAAAGGGGTCAGTATAAGAGTGCACAACGGTTATACTTGTCCGATATTCTTTCAGTCCTAGAATTCACCACTTTGTCTACCACTTTGCTTGTTTCTCGTATAAACAGGTTGGGGTTTGGCCAGGTGAAAGTAGGGGGTTGAAAAGGATATGTCGAACTTGCTACAGCATTGGTTCGGTTATGCCCTCCGGTCTGACTATGAGTTACACGCCATAAAGGACAGACTAACTACGGGCTCTAAGGAGCAGGACAAAGCAGGAAAGGTATTCGATTGAACGTACTATAGCATAGGTTTGCATCAGCCCTCCGGTCTGACTATGAGTTACACGCCATAAAGGACAGACTAACTACGGGCACCGGTTATACGGCCAAACGTACTATAGTAGGCTAACTACGGATACCTGGACAAACTAGGAAAGGTATTGTTAAGGATTTGACGGAACAGCTATGTAGGTAGACTCAACGAGGTATAAAAATAGGACCGCAATAAATCGGCTCGGTACTTACAATTCAATTACACTAGCACTCACTGAAGCAAAAATGTAAAGAGAATTCAGAAACTTTAGAAGCGCAAAAAGAAATATGATCGTTTGTAGTAGCGAATAATTCGGAACTAATTACCGATGTAGGGAAACCTCGCCTTTTATAATCTTCCGGAGGGGGGTGGAAAAGGTAGGCGCAGAAACGTTAAAATTTTCAGGAGAGTACCTCGGTAAAAACATCTTAAAACTGGCTTATCGTACGTATATGCAAAAAACGGCGTTATCGGCGATCGGCGTTGTTCTTGCGGACGATTCTACGATGTTTTATGTATGAAAAACAACATCAATCGCTAAATGTTCGGTTTTTTTCGATTGTTTTGAATTAATTCTGAACGGAATAAAAATTCACGAATTCAAAATGAAAACTCGGATAAATTAAATGAAGACTACGGTTTTTCCTGATTGTTGTGAATTAATTCTGAACGGAATAAAAATTCCCGAATTTAAAACGAAACCCTGAATAAATTATTTTAAAATGAAGATCAATTACTCATTAACTCAGTTATAAAATTGAACTTCATTACAGTCTTTCTGTTATTGTTGTTAGTAGATGCCTTCACGCATTTGTTGACGCAGCCAAGTAGAATCTATTAATGAACGCAAACAGCATTCGGCATTGCAAACTTGTGCCGTATCTCAGTTCCGTATTGGGATAGTTGGACTGCGGCTTCCCTGCTATGGTATTAACAGCTAGAGTCTGCTATAGACAATTCTGTTAGTTTGACATCATCATTCTGTTCTTCTTCTTCTTCTTCTCTGTGCGGTGCCTTACCGGCCGAACTGAGGCCTAGTGGCCCATTGTTCACCCGCATCATTCTACAGAGACTCAGCTCCTCAGACACGAAGACAGAAATGTCGCGAGCCTGCCATGAGTGGTCCCTCTCACCATAGGAATAGAAGGTGTTGGATTTCCTAGGTGTGTTGACCTTAACTCAGTAAGGTTTTCACAGTTGAACAAAATATGCTCAACCGTTTCATCAGTACTCCTGCACCACCGGCAAAGGGAGCAGCTCGTCAATCCCATTCTCTTCAAATGCTTGTTAAACAGGTGACCAGTCAATGCACCAGTCACCAGACTGAGTTGTTTCCTCTCCAGCAGCAGAAGCCTATTGACCTCAGATCGCGAGGACGGTCTCTCAATGAGAATCCTCGACCACCTCAGGCCCACCCCTGCGCTCCATTCCGAGGAAAATTCCCTGTTCAGCCAGTTCCTGAAGAAACTTCTGACAGATGTGCGACAGATTGGCAGCGAAGGCTCCGGACCAACAAATGCTAATCCGGCTCCCCGCCTAGCCAGTTCATCTGCCTTGACGTAACCAGGTATATCCGCATGAGCCGGACACCAGATCACTTTCAAAAAGTTATCAGAGCCCAGCCCACGCAGAGCTTTCCTGCATTCTTCTACCAAAAGAGAATCAACTCTAACATCAGATAGAGATTTCAGAGTTCCCTGGCTGTCGCAACATATATAAATGTGCTGGCCAGAGTATCCCCTGCGAATGTTTTCCAATGCGCATGCAAGAACCGCAAATAGCTCAGCCTGCACAATGGAACAGTCCTTCCCCGGAGGGATAGCCTGATTGAAGTGAGGACCCACGATTCCGGCCCCAGACCCTGTTGCTCTGACAGAGCCATCAGTGAACCAGGTGGGACCTTCTGGACTAAGAAGCCTGTTTGATGAAGACCATAGGTCTCTGTCGGGAACAATTACCCTGTAGGGTTCGTCGAAGCAGAACTTAGTGCCCGCGCGGTCACCTCTCTGGAGAAGGGGAGCGTGAGCATCCTTAACCATTTTGAGGGCCCTCGCGTGCCCAGTGAAGAGTCCTCCATCGCGCCATTGTCCCCGTTCCCAGATTCCTAGAGCTGTCTTCATAGCCACCTCCTTCACAACTAGGTGCAAAGGAGGGAGACCCAGCAGACATTCCATCGCTGCTGTAGGGGTAGACCTCAGAGCGCCTGTAATACTTAAACAAGCTTTCCTCTGGCATTTAGTCATAATGTTCTGGTTGACGGCCCTCTCCATAGAAGGCCACCACACCACAGAGGCATAGGTCAGGATAGGCCTCACCACGGCAGTATACAACCAGTGCATAACGTGCGGTTTGAAGCCCCATCCATTACCCTCCGAGTAGACCAGAATATTACATTGGCTTTATTCGTTTGAGTCTCATTCTGTTACTGTGTAGTCATTTGATGCGTCGTGTTCACATTTTTTGGTGTCAATTTATTATTGCTTTAGGGTACTCCGGTAGTTACAGCTATGGTGAAATTACGCAAATGTTGTCATTCTAGAGCAGGCATGGACAAATCTTTTTTATAAGGGGCAAAATAGACAAATTTTTCGTTGATCACGGGCCAAAATAAAATTTCTAACAGTAATAAAATGAATTCAACAAAATTTTAATAAACCTTATATTATGTTTCTCGCAATGAAAGAGATTGAAAAAACCTAAAATTGTATAATTCAGTGAAGAAAACTCTGTGACTCATCAGTCAGGAGTTCTTTTTACTACACCTAAGATTGCGTTTTTTTCGCAAGAGCATCAATATTAGGTTGGCTTTAGCGCAAGCAAGTCTTCTGTATTTTTGAACGACTGCGCGAATGAAGATTGCTGTATCAATAATATCAGTGCTTCAATCCAAAACTATGGAGAAAGCAACAGATGTTTCCACCACTTTTCCGAAAGCTACTTTTATAATAACAACTATTGCATCTATTTGTCTTTCGACTGTTCTTCTTGATAGACTTACTTCTGCAAACGTTTTCTTTCATCTGGCAACAAAGTATCCTCCAGCTCTATCGAGCACTCTTTCATAAATTCACCTTCCGAAAACGTCTTCGGGTGCTTTTTTCTTACTAACGATAAAACTTGCCCTAAAGATATCTTCAGCTTCTTCATTACTTTTCACAAAGATATTCTGCTGTCCAACCAAATTATTTTTCAACTTCTCTATTCTTTCATTTCTAAGTTGTCCAGTCCAATTTTCACTTCTTACTATGAGCGTAATATACTATTATTGATGCACCTTTCATTCACAATTACTAGTTTGAAGACTTTCATTTGTCTCTTTATTCGAAGTTATCTGGTTTAGTTATATTTTGCAACTGAAAATGAGTGCTTATTTAGACTTCGAACCTACAGTTATTTCCGATTGAGTTCAATCGTCGGCAATATCCTGATTCCTTATCGAAAGGAAAAAATCTGAAAACCTAGTTAATGAAGCCGTTATAAGCCTTCGTTGAGTTTGAAATTAAAATGTATATTAAATCCAAGTCCATTAATTCGGTTTATCCACTCCTATAGAGTAATATGTCAATTATTAAACTAATTTCTATGTGTAATAGTAGCTATAACACAACCGTAGACATGTCTATGAACCAAAAAGGGTGTTATAATAATACCCGCCCATAACACCCGCTAATAAAAATACCTAGGAAAAATGAAATTGCTTACAAAAAAACTGAATAAAAAGTATCGGATCGATCCGGAAATCTATTTCAGCCATCAAGATAACGTTCTAGCGATTCATTCCAGATTTATTTTTGGAAAACGTAAATTTTTGAAGTTGCGAAAGTACTTGATTTGATTAGTTAGAGACTCTGATTTGATTCCCGACCACAGAGTACAGAGGTTTGACGGTTGGACGAAATGTTGTCAACGCTTTTGACAACTGTTCAAAATTTTTTAAATGCAGATTAATTCGAATTTTATTGAAGAAGTCGTGGATAAAGTATAGTATTCAATTCGCGGTAATGCTCAAAACACACTTGTTGAATTACACCACTCGCCTGACGGCTCGTGGTGCAAAATTTATCTGCGTGTGTTTTGACCTGCATTACCGCTCATCGAATAATATACTATTATAACTTATTTCTGAGTTTGAAGTCTATTTTTGTCTTTATTCGTACCTCAACTCGGCATCACCTGTAATCTCTAATTCTAAGTCACAAGTAGTGCGTATTCAGTTTTCGACAGGATAATATATCGAGACTATTGTTGACAAATTTCCCAATTTTTCCTATAACACAACACCAAAACTCACCTGTCCAAATTCGAAGCAAGAAATATAACCCCACTTATAGAGTCGATCTTGAATGTTTGCAACGATATAGCGTTCCTGGCCGAATACAAGCTGTATATAAGCTTGCTTCCAGCATCTTTATCGCTCGCTTTCAGCTTCAAGATCTCCGTGCTCGGAGGAACAGCTTCTGAGATGTCCACCTGGTAAAGACTCTCAGAAAACTCCGGCCTATGATCATTGATGTCAATGACAGACACGTTCAGGAGCTCGTGGACCGTATTGACGGAGTCGCTAACGCTGATGTTGAGGACGTAGCGATCCTGCACCTCGTGATCCAGCTTCCGGGCTAGCAGGACGTTTCCCAGGTCACGTCCTATGAAGAATTCGTTCCTGGGATCTCCTCCTGCAAAGACAGACAATGGATTAGGCTGTGCGGAAGAGCTGACATGGAAATTCAGACAATTTCCGGACGCTTTACGAAGGGAAGGTGAGATTGACTATTAATAACAATTATTCGTGACATGCTTTGAACCTGGGGGTTATCAGAGCTTCGGGACTTTGAGGGAGCGTTCTTGAATTCACGGAGGCGTGAGAGGATGTCAGTTGTGAGGAAAATAGTTTTCTAGTTGGTTCGAAGTCAACTGAAGGAGTGCTGGATTTAAACTTTTGAAGTGTAAATCGTATATTATACCCGTGACTTTTTATAATCTACCCATTATACGTCTGTTTGATCAGCCATGATATAAAATACCCAATAATAACTAGTGATCTAACTAACAAATATGGGCAGAAATACCTTTCCAATCGAAAGCCAATTTTACTTCAAATAAAATCATCTTTTATTACAAAATTTACAATGACAAGATCATCAAAAATAACTCATATGTCAACTTTACTTTTTCCACACTAGAGATAAAAGTGACATATTACCGCCGCCAAATGTTGAAAACTTCAAGGAAAAGATTCTTTAGTCGTGAATAAAGTATAGTAGTCTACTAGCGTATAATGACTATTATTCAATCGGCGATTTAAGCTTGAGAACCTTATTTCGTCGGTTGAATGCAGAACTATACTAATTCCAATATTCATACTTTTCAGGAGACACGTCAAAAGCTGATTGAAAATATATAAAAATTTTTTCTATGTCCACTTAATCGCTTGATTGAACTATCACGTGAGTTTATATGAAAAAAGAAAAGTGAAGTAAGGATATAAGATGAACTTGCAATACTTCTGCATCAGATGGAGTGTAGTATCAAGTATTATTTTAGGCAATAAACCGATTTTCTGGAAAAATGGACTTGGGATAGTTCTGCATTCAATTGACGATTTTCAACTTGTGAAAAATAGCAATAGCATTGTGCATATAATTTTCTTTTTGATTTGAAGTTAACTGAAGGAACTAACTACTGAATTTAAATTCCAAAGCTTTTATAGCATTTATTCATTGTCTTTAAATTACGTTCTTCAAGTATCCATGCCTAGTTTGACAAATGAAAAAAAAATTTCTTCCTGATACCCCATATTGTCAGTTTCTAATTTCCAAGACGTTTTCATTGAACTATTATGAATTTATGCGACGATACTGCTCGAAACGCGGTGCCTCGAATTTCCCTTGTGAACGAGATCAATCATAATACGTTCTCTGCATAATATACCATCATTCACTACTGTTTTATAATCATTATTCACTGCTGCCAGATGCTTCATGAATTCAGCTATAATATTGAATTGTTACTACTGATATTTCTCAAGTTTTTGGAGTTCCTCAACTAACAAACATTGGTGGGAATACCTTTTCAATCGAGGGCCAGATCTACTTCGAATAAAGAAAACATTTATTACAGAATATACAATGACAAGTTCATCAAAAAATTACTCAGATGTAAACTTGACCTTTCACAGTAGTAATAGAGGGGAAAATATTGCGACCGCCAAATGTTGAGAATTTCAAGAAGAATATTCAGTTGTCGTAGATAATAGTACATTATGCGACAAGCGTATAATGGCCATTAAACGCTAGTAGAATACTATACTTTATCCACGACTACTGAATACTTTTCCTGATGTTTTTAAAATTTGCAGCCGTAATTATTACTGACATTTACTCGTAAGAAAGTCAAGTTTACATATAGTCCGTTCACGAAAGTTTGAGCACATAGTAGACGTTTGTTTATTTATCTGAAGTTGGCAGTATTTACTGTCATAACTTAAAATAAAGTCAACGTTGCCGAATGTACCCGGACTCCTCGGACGAGTTTGCGAGTGATCAGAGAAATCTATGCAATATTGAAAACATTGCGTATCAATCTGACAAGAAAATAAACAACATAACCTAAAATTTCAATAACCACAGTGGAATATGCCAAATTGTCATGGCCAACCGACGGCTCAAACTTTCGTGAACGGACTATAGCAGTAATTTTTTGATGAACTTGTCTTTGCATATCTTGCAACAAAAGTTGATTTCATTTGAAGCAGATTTGGCCCTCGATTGAACAGGTATTCTCGCATATATTTCATAGTTAGGAAATTCAAAAAATAAAAGGAACATCAATTTTAACGATATAAAATTATCGCTGGATCTATGACGGATCTGACAGGAGTGAATAATGACTCATTATTTACTAGTGATTGATGGTAAAATTATGGCCTAGCAAACAGACTTGTAATGGGTAGATTATAAAATAGTCGTGAATGAAGTATGGTCTTCTACTCGCGTATAATGGCTATTTTTCACTTGGTGATTTACTAATCGTTGTACGCTTGTTGTAAGATATACTTTTTTAATTGTCTTGAAATTACGTCCTTCACGTTTCATTTCTTAGTTTGACAAGTGATGTAAGTGCTCTTTATCTTCATTTTGATGGCGAAACTCATCATTTCGAACAGTTTCTATTTTCCGGGACGTTTTTATTGAACCATTATGAATTTATGCGACGATACTGCTCGACACGATAATCCAATTCTCTTACGTGTACGACGCAATGTCGAGGAAATTGATTCTTAAAAGTTTGAAGGAAATGAGCGAGCTGGATTTCTCATTTATCTCCCTCTCATTCTGCAAGGTAATGAAATTACTGGTTCGTTACCTTGTAAGCTCGAGTGGCTCCGTAGAAAGCTTTCTGATATTTCACATGAAAAATGGTCCCTGGGAAGTTTTTCGTTTCGAGGTTGTATTCGCTGAATTAGATGTTTGGCCATCGTTGCATCCTTGACGTTTAGTAAACAAGTTCATTCGTTTAAATTGGGTTATAATTAGTTTGAGTCAGGGTGAAACTTCCCAGGAATAAAATTTGATAGATTGGGACGTTATAGTCCATGGGCCAGCGCCTGTTTTTCATAATGATTACTAACAATCTGAATATTTGTGAGTAGCTTCATTTCGAAGTGACGCCCAACTTTTTCCTCTACGAAAATTCTCGATAGTGAGATCTAATACAATATGGAGGCGTCAAAAGAGTTAAATGGGTGAATGTTCAAATTGTATTACTAACAGCTACTTTATAAATTATATCTTGAAATAATTTTATTACAAAATGAAAACAATAATTGTCCTACAAAAATGATGGTTCTATCAAAGTGCCCCCCACTCCCAACATATATCAACAACTAGGTCTGAAAAAAATATTACTGACCGGCTGATTTTTTCACTGTTGCTTAGCAAATATTTCCTTTATGAACTGGTCACATTGTCCTACAAATTGAGTGGTACGTTTTTCCAGTCCTACCTCAGAAATTGTACCACAGAACCCACAATTAAAGAGGATTACTAACAATTGACAATTTCCGAGCGTAGGACTCGAAAAATGTACCACCCAATTTGTAGGACAATGTGACCAGTTCATAATGGAAATATGTGCTGAGCAACAGTGAAAAAATCAGCCGAGAAAGTTTCTGAACGATAAAGAGTACATACTCTGACAGGCTTAAGTGAGTTTTTGAACGCTTTGGAGTAAGCAGATAATGCCCGGAGTAAGTATGTGAACGCCTCAAATGAGTAGCGAAAAAATCTGTGACCGTAAAAAAATGTACTCACCAACAATGTCGTACCACAAAGTATCATTGTCCTGATCTGAAGCAGATATCAGCGAAACCAAAAATCCTATTTCGTCTCCTTCTGTCAATTTCACCGGAGCTGGTTTCTTGACAACAGGAGCATGTTTCGACTTTACTGGCACAGGAACTACAGTAATGGTAACTTTGCAGGTGCTGTGACGCGACACGTTTCCACTATCTGATGCACGTATCTGTAAAAGAAAGTATAACGATTGAATTTTGAGAAGATTATGATAATGTTTTGGTGAGAACGAAATCTAGGTATTCCTTTCGCACATAAATGTTATAGGTATTTTTTTAATTTCTTTGTATACTGTGTTCGATTGAAAGTATTATAAGAAATTGAATGAATGAAAATAAAAATATAGTTTAATCATTGAAGTAGAGGATGTTTCAAATTGCGGTGGTGTTTCCCCAAGAATAAATGAAACACTTAATTTCTATTCATTCTCGAAAATTTATCATTCGTAATTAAAGTATCTATTGTGACATTTACGAAATAGTTATTTTTGTATTAAGTGAGTAAAATGCGTGTTTTTTTCGTGGCATATGAGAATGTCACTAGAATGTGCCATAAAAACTTGAATTTCAACAACATTTATTGTAAAGGGTCTTTCAATAGGGACGGGTCGATGTTGGCAGCCTGTGGCGGCCATGTTGTTTTAACGTCGTCTTTCTAACCTATATTTTTTTATTCAGTTAGTAATGCCAAATCACCATGGCAAGTTACACGGTTGAGCAACCCGTCTAAATGTTAAAATGTATTACCAAATGAGTGTTCGTTAGTGCAAACGTTACGTGCATGGTTATCTCTCGCAGAGGTGACGTGAATTGGCCACCGAGATCCTGCGACTTATCACCTTTAGACTTTTTTTGTGGGGTTTTCTTAAGTCGCAGGTCTATACCAATAAGCCACAATCGACCGATGCCCTTAAAGTCAACATAGCTCAGGCTGTCGCTGAAATTCAACCCGAACTATGCGGCAGAGTTGTTGAACATTGGACAACTCGAATTCGTGCCACCGTGAGAAGCCGCGGCGGACATTTAAACGATGTGATTTTCCACACATAATGGCATATATAGCTCTTTCAAATAAAAACAAAAATCGTTAAAATCTCACACACGGCCTTTTTTATTTCATGTCAAAATCGACCCGTCCTTATTGAAAGACCCTTTACAACTGTGAATGTGAATTTTCATGGTCTGAAATATAATTATTGAAGATAATCCTTTCAATACAATATTTCTATGCATCGAGTGATCTTTCTGTGTCGTGAGATACTATAGAAACGCCTTTTTTTAACGGTGAAAACTAGTTCATTATACAAGGAAAAAAATATTAGAATTTAGCTCGAGGTTATGTTGTCTCCCGGCGCGAAGTGAAAAAATTATTATTTTTCACGAAATTACTTTTTTCCGGATACATAGAGACTCATTTTTTTGATAGGGAAAAAGTAATTTCGTGAAAAGTTATATTTCGTGACCTGTCACGAGGTATAAAATGTCAATAATGCTATCAAAATAGTCTAAACAACTTGAGACAACTATATGAACTATGTGTATTGAATGAAGGTGGTCATTTTGAGCAATTTCTTTAGTTGATGTTTGTTATTCTCATCATACTACCATAGATTATCATTTTTCATTGTTTAAGTAATTGTTAAGTATTAATTCTAAAATAATACTTTTAAGTAGATTGTTTGGATATAAAGAATTTCGTAGGTATTTCACATATTGAAACTCTGAAAATTGAAGAGACACATCCATATACGCTTTTATATTCGAGATCAGGAGAAAATTGCCTATCAAAAAAAAAAGAATATACAGGACAGGGTGTCCCATTTGAAAGAATATAGTTGCATTCAATGTTGTTTACCCTGTATATCTTCCCATTGACGTTTTTATAACTCCAAAAATAATCATTTTCAGTAAACGCACTCTGTCACTTGTAAAATGATTACAGATCTTTGCAGGTGGTTCTTAAACTTTGAAACTCTGTGGTTCTGAGAATAAGAGAGATAGACCAACATATGTTACATATTCGAAATCAGGGGAAAAAGAGCTAGCTAAACATGGAAAAATATACAGGATGTTCCATTTGAAAAAATGAAGTTGCCATCAATATGTTGGCAATCCTGTATATATTTCAGTTTCTGGACTCATATAAAAAAACCTCAGTGGATTTCGTGAAACTTTTATTCAAAACATTTTTTTGTATCTCCTTCAGTAACAAAGTTAAAGAGGAGGTCAAATTATAGTGAAAAACCCGGTACATACTATGCGTAATTTTTTTTTTTCGAAAGCCAACCTGTATTCTAAATATAGCGCACTTTTCCGGCCTCACTGAATCTCAAACAAACATCAGCCAACCCCATTACAAAATGCCCGAAAAAATATTTTTCCACCATCGTATGAAACCGCACACATTTATTTATCCCCCTTTTAAAATATTTAGGTTTCGAATTGTGTTTCTGGCATTTTATTTCGCGATCCATCTCGATATTGGGGACCATAAAACATACATAGATAATACCAACAATGATAGCAGCCTGGATAAATTCGTTTCAACATTTTCTCCCATTTTTATTTCATTTTTCGGATGCCACGTATCGTATATTAACGTGGAGAGAAAAAATCATGGCAATATGTGCATCAAATTTTTAGGGCTTGATAAAATAAATCATATTTATGGCCCAGCAACAAACGCACGTATTATTTTTATTTTACAGATATGAATTTATTAAATGCCAGTAAAACTGGTGATCGAAAAATGTGAATAATTAATTGGATGTGTCGGCATTCCATTCCATAATTAGTTGTATTTTTGGAATTGTTTTTACATTGACGGGTTAACTGATGCAATTTTCATCAACTATTTATCCGTTAATTTTAATTAACCGGTAGCTGGTGAAAAACAAAAACGACTGGTGAAATAATAGGGTATGTATGTATATGTAACAGATATAAATTTATTGAATGCTAGTAAAAGTGGTAATCGAAAAACCAAATGATTTGATGTGTCAACGTTCCATTCAATAATTAGTTGCGATGTTGGAATTGTTTTTTTATCGACGGGTTTACTGATGCGATTTTCATCCACTATTTATCTGTAGTTTTTAATCAATCGGTAGTTGGTGAAAAACCAAAACTACATGTGAAATTATCGGGTTTTATTTTCATGTTGAATTTGTACATTGTCCAAATGATGTTTTCATTCGTTCATGACTTTGAATTTTGAATTTCAATATGCTTTACTACGAATGAGGTCTAAATCGTAGATTTAGATTATTGTCAACTTTTTGTTGGGATCAATTTTAAAAAATGTGACTAATATTTTGTTGATTTGAAATAAACCGTTTACTATACAATTGAAATATCAAAAAAACCATGGAGGACCATATGAATTAACATTTAAGGATTAATATATTGGATTGTGGGGAATAAAACACTTTTCCAGATGAAAAACCTATGAGATTTTAATGACTCAACATGTTTCGAGCTTTAGAAAGCTCATCTACAGGAGTAAAAGCACAAAAGTGAAGTTAAAAAACAGTTCACTGTTTTTTGTATTAATTTTTTGTACTGACTCAGAATCGATTGATTTTGGCTTTGCTGTCGTCTCTTCATGAGTTTTCTGTTTTTTAGCTTCACTTTTGTGTTTTTACTCCTGGAGATGAGCTTCCTGAAGCTCGAAACATGTTGAGTCATTAAAATCACATAAGTTTTTTATCTGGAAAAGTGTTTTATTTCCCATAATGAACTGACTAGATATAAGGACATGCAAAACTAGCATATTGTATACTCACATTCAACTCGTAGACCTGTCCTGGTTCGAATCCTTTCTGAGCATAGACCATACCAGTGGAATTGTCAATTTTGAACTTTGATTTTCCTTTACCAGATTTGATGCTGTAGTGGAGCTGAGCATTTTGTCCTTCATCTCTGTCGTAAGCCAATACCTACAAATACAATGTACATTATATATTTTTATTTGCTGGGATTTTTTTCAAGTGAAATTTTGTATATTCTTCCAGGAAAACAAATGGTGAATCATCTAATTCAACTCAGATTTACCTATTCGAAAGAAACAATTTTCACAGAAAATTTTTTGTGAAAGTAAATAATGGATAAAGACGAAAATTGATGTTCCATCATCAGGAATTTGAAACTTTCTCAATAAGTTGCAAATGAAAATTTCAGTGATTTTTATTGGTAACTGTGAAACGTGTTTCATTCGAAAAAAGAAAGGTATAGTTAACATTTGAGTAGAATTTTAATTCAATATTTTCCCTGAAAACAAAAAAGAAGACTATTCGGAAAATAAGATGAATATATTGGTTAAATGAAGGGAGGATGAAAAGACGATATTATTACTGATTTGTTGTCTACAGATCCCTAGATGTAAATTTCGACATAAAATAAAAATGATTAACTTTCAAGCAACTGTTTAGTGCAGAACATGGCAAGAAGCAGTATGATAATATTAGTCATGCATTAAGAATGAAACAGAATATACAGAGTGTTCCTAAATGAGTATGGGCTCTCAAAGGAATCCTTAGTTTTAAATGTTTTCATATCGTTGATATTTCTTCTGGAATCAAACAGAGCGCAGTTAATCCTTTTCTAACAGAACAACTCTGTTATGCCCGGTTCACATTGGTAGAGTGAACGGAAGTTAGTTATAAAAGACGTTACAGTTCACTGCGACTTCAAGATCTATTATGCTTCCTTACAGAGCTGTTCAGGCTGTAAGCTGAAGGCTCCGATGAGGCTAGTTCCTCACTCTTACAACTTTCTAGCCCAAGGAATTCTCTCCTTAGGCTCGCAATGGCAAAGCTATCCGTGACTAGGTGAATGGTGGTTTCTTCCTCCTCCCCACAGAACTTACACTCGTCAGTGTCCGATAATCCCATCCTCAACAGGTGATTCCTGAGGCGACACTGTCCTGTGAGAAAGCCAGTGAGGAGGTGTAATTGTTTCTCACCAAGATCCAGATATCTTTTGGATCTTGCTGTTTCAAAGTTCAGAAGGAACTTAGTGGAATGAACATCCCTGAGAGATTCCGCCAGAGTTTTTCATTCTCGGCTTTCTCCTTCTCCCTAAACTCCTTCTTATAGGTACATTTAACTATACCACAGAAGGGTTCTGGGCCAATGAGTGACATCCGTGAGCCCTCTTTGGAAAGTGTATTGGCCTCTTTGTTTCCTTTGATTCCCTAATGGCCAGGAACCCAGATTAAAAAGACTTTATTTTTCTTGCCTACCTCATTGAGTTTGTTCCGGTACTTCCAGATCATCTTTGAGTCGATAAAGTAGGAGCTCGGTGCTTTAATAGCAGCTTGACTATCTGAGTGTATGGCTATATCGCACTTCTGATAATTTCTTTTTAGATTTGTATCTAGACATCTTTCAATAGCTAATATTTTCGCTTGAAACACGCTCATACAGGTGCCTAGCGACAGTGCATACTTAATGCTTGGCCCGTATATCCCAGCGCCAGCTCCTGTAGAGGTTTTCTAACCATCTCTGTATACCACTTTACGGTATTTTCTTTGAAGTTATAGTTGGTGTATTCCCGTTCACATTCCTTTCTTTTACTTAGCAATGTCCTGAAGTTTTTCGCAGTGCTTACTTTCTTGATCATTACGTCACTAGGGAGGTTCGCAGATGAGTAGAGTAAATGATAGAGTTCACTATAAGCAATTCGAGAGGATAGTTCGAACTGAAAATTGGCCGAATCACAAAAGGGAGACTAGAAAGAAGTACTATCCTCTAATAAAACCGGGCAAGTGTCTGTCCACATTGATAGTCACTGGTTGACTATCAATTTGGAACCAATAAAAACAGTAAAGTTGTGAAAGTAAGGATGGGATAGTAGAGTGTTCTATTCCACATGTGCTATCCACTCTACTCTACCGTGTACCATCTTAAGTTGTTAAAACGAGCCAAAAATAATGTCAGATTTAACAACAACAAAATTAGAAGTTGTTAAAAGAAGCAACTAATTTATAACAGTGATACACAGCTCAAGGCATAAGGGGCACAATGCACCTTAAAGTCGCAATGCACAGACACCCCCTCCATTAAAACTTGAATCTAGACTATTTTTGAGAAAAATCTATTCTGACGAGTTTCACCCTGCATAAAATTTTTCATCGGTTAGAAAGCTCAATTCAGAATTCGAACAGGCTGAAAATAAGACGAACCAAATTTCACAGTGAATAATATTCGAGAAGCGAACGACTGACAATGTTTAGACCCGGAAAACGAAGCATCGAACCGGAGTTTCTCATCCCATCAACCTTCACCTCGAAATTTCGCTTAGTGTGGGAAAATTAGAATATGCTCGGACTGCCTCCTTTCGAGGGAATTATTCCTTCTGGGAAGACATAAATCTAGAAACAATCGATATTCCATCTTCTCCGCCAGGAAGACATACATCTCGGTTCGAAACCTATAACAAAGGGATCTGCCTAATAATTCATGTTCTGTCCGATGCATCCAAATGTATGTAGATTGCCAGATTCTATTAAATTATGGAAATTCGGATTTATAATCATCCTGTGGGAACGCAAACAGGTCGGGTCAATTTGGGGAAATAAAGGGTGTTTCAAATCGCTCGTTTTTTCAAGAATATATAAAACATACAGGGTTTTCCTATTAAGTTGGCCTATTAGACTAGTGAATATTTCGTTCTGAAATTTTAGGGAGAGCCTTGAGGATGAAATATGGGGTTGCCATTTGAAAATATCCGAAATACATATTTCAATTTTAAGTTCCACATTTTCGGAGCAAAATCTTCGAAAAACCGTGTATCACGATGTATAAAAATACCTACTGTACCACATGAATACATGGATTCTCTACTATGAGACTGCCGAATTTGGTTCCTTTCGCATAGATAATAATCGAGATATTGCATTTCCGAACAGGCAATGCAGATGTCAAAAATTTGAAGAATTTGTGCATAACTTGGCAACAGTGCATAGCAGAGAACTTTTTTAGTAGGTTATACTGCGAATGTGGTATTGAATGGATACATAAATAAAAATATAGGTAGTTCCATTTGGAATAAGGAAGTAGATATGCGTTTGAGATAGACGTGGCAACACTATCGACTCAAAAATATTCAAGGAGTTCCTTCATCCTCAAGGTTCCACCTGAAATTTCAGAATGAAATATTCAATTGTTCTCCAAAAACGTCTAATAGGCTAACTTAAAAGGAAAACCCTGTATAATTTGCATTCATTTTCAAAACTTCCTATTGGTATCAGTAATGACATTTATGTACGAAAAATAATATCTGACAAGTGGCCTACTTTTGAAGCTCTACAGACGTCAACTCTTTTGTTAGAATTTTTATTGATATTTTGTCATAATTGAGCCCCCAACTCAATAATGAAACGAATAATTTCATTCTTTAGTTCCGTTATCGATTGTGGACTATTCTTATAGACCTATCTTTCCACATAACCTCGAAGAAAATAGTCCACGGTGTCGAATCACATGACATTGCGGCCAATTGACATCACCGCTTCTGGAGATTATTCATTCAGGAAATTTGGCCTTAGTTACTGTGGTTTCTGAACCTTATATGCCTCAAGAGCTAAATCCTTGTGAAAAATACGCCATGTTGAAGACCATCTAAATGTAAATGTAACCGGTTGTGGACGTCGCGTCGTCTAATTAACTTTTCAGGGTCTGCAGAAACACTTTCTCGAACCAAATCAATATTTTCTTGAGAACGGCCGCTACGACTGTATTTTCCACTTTTGTGATCTTCCGAACCGAAGATGTCTCTTGAAATTTTTCAATAATTCAATCAATAGTGCTTTCAAATGGACGTTTATGTTCACGTAATTTTCTATCAACACTTTTCACAGAGCGCTTATTACCATGAAACAATTCAAAAATTTTAATGCGTTGTTGTATCTTGTACGGAGCATTTTTTATAAATTACATACATCACACTTTTGAATGTCTAA